>JAVXUP010002257.1:0-146313 GCA_033070095.1 Escallonia herrerae | reverse complement strand
TTTGTCTTCCTGAGCCACATGACGACACCTGAGAGTGGCAACTCATCAATGGCGCACTTTATGTCTATGGATTACCGTACTCATTTGCCATGCCCCATAGCTTCACCTCGTTTGGCCAAGCATATTCATCTCATGGTAAACTATAATAGCCCATGTGATGGACTACCATAGCCCTTGCAATGCCCCGTGAAGCACCAAGAGGTGGAGATAACCCTGCATCAAAAAGTTTGAGCTCTGCTAGAATAGTTGAGGGAGCTAGGCAACCCTTTTGTGGACTTGCTCTTATCTTAGAGTGACTCAAAAATCATCATTATTAGACGTGTTGGTGAGCAACGGTAATGCCGATGTCAAATTCCCAGCGCCGAAATGTCCCCGGCATAATTTAATACACCTTAAATGCCTCATGCCATACTCCTTGACCAAAGGTACTATCTCAGGGAAGCTTTAGCAGGTTACCTCCTGGGCTAGAAATTCTTGCGCCATGGCATAAGCCACACGACTTGTTAAGTCATAGGAGGTGACCCCAGTGCCAATGAGCAATAGGTTACGTTAAGAGTGAGTGTCTTAGTGACCAATGTTCCTAGCGTCACGCCATACACATAGAGCGAAGATAATGACAAAGAGGAACTCACTTGGTTACTTACGCGACAAAGAGTCACGGTACTAAGCAAGCATGATAAGCTATTTATAGTGTGAGGCAGCCAATGCATGGGGGGCTATTTATAATGTAAGGCACTCAAGGCACGGGGGCGTTTTGGGCGCGAGAGTTGGATGCCCAAGGTAGTGGAGAACTCGATTTGGATTGCCAGTGGTGTAAAGAATTAGCTCCAAGTCAGGGGCCTTTTACAAGAGATGGATTGAGGCAACCCATATGACAAGGACCCAAGTGCATGGTACAAATCAAGATTGGCCATAAGGGCACCAGCCTTATGGAAATTGGCCATAAGGGCACCAGCCTTATGGAAATTAGCCATAGAGGACTCGACCCCAGGAGTGGACGGGGTGGAGATGCGCGTTGCTGTAGGAGTAACTGGTGAGGACCATGACTAACCAGTGGCCTGGAAGGACCATGGACTGAGAGTCTTCCATGCCTTGGCCAATAATTTGATTTTGTCAGATTTTTGCATGCATCGCCAAATGGAGTCTTTATTTTACCAAGTTGTCTTTATCGATTGCTTTAGTCATTAAATTACACGAATCAACTAAAGTGAGTTACAAGCATAGCCAGATGCTCGTAGCAAAATAAGCTAGTAATAACTTTCCTGCATTCAAATCCAGTTTCCGAAGATAAGTCTTAATCAAGACCTACGTTGGCTTTCTAAGTAACCGTACAGAATTCAGCCGATCAGTGGTAAATGTGGGAGTTGTGAGAAAATAGATATTCATGGAGTGTCCTTATCCCCACTTGCCTTCTTATCTAAATATACAAGATGAGAAACTGGACTGAATCAACTCCTAGATAGGGGAAGAGGGTCTTGGCACTATTGGTCCGGGACCACTCAATATTATATTCCAATTTTTGATATTTAATGAGCTTTTCAAAATACTAGTAAAACAAGTTGAGTTTCTATTTCAATCAGCTGCATACAACTGTACTTAGGATTTTAACCGTATGCGTGAACTTGTCAAAAGAAAGGCAACTCTCTCTCTCTCTCTCGGCACATTTATAGAAGAAAGTAGTCCTGCAAAGAATGACTCAAGAGTAACACAAATGCACAAGTTTCCACACATACATGAATCCACTGTGACAGCCCCACATCATATTTAGAAGGTGGAATGCTGAAGCATTAACAAATCAAAATAGCGTCAACAAAAAAAGCTCAAAGGCAAAAATGCTTTGGGGTTCCTTATCTCCGAAAAAAGAGGAACCATTATCTTGTAAGTGGTGTCACTATTTAGAAGTCTTTGGAAATGGTTTCGTTATACATCATGTTTACAAAATCAAATGTTCAAATGATAGCTTTGGAGGCCTCGATCGTGTTTGGTATTTGATGCAAAGCCTATAGGCTGCGTTTTACGCACAAGATTATTCAGTCAAATAGGATAAGATATATCCGCTTAAGTCAGGATAAGATACCGTGTCGAATAAGACTGAATAAGATATTGATCATGTCATGTTTTGGACCAAATCCATATTACACGATGGATAAATGGTTGTGTAGCCTGTCTGGCATCATACACTACCACCACTTTTGTCTACTAATCACCGTGCCTTACTAATTCACCTCTACATATCAGTATAAATCACCTCTGCCCAACGCCGCAAAATAATTACCCCCATGGACTTTCACGCTTTTGTTACCAGAGCATCCACCTCTTCAGCACAGTTATCTTCGTACTCCCTCGCCTCATATCAACTTCCCTGCAATCACAAGCTACTAGCCTCATCCCCAAACCCACCTGCGTTCACATCAGACATTTAGATCATAAACACCGCGTTCAACACACACCTCCAAATTCAACCCGTTGCCTTAGATCTCTGTAGTGGAGAGGGTGCTGGCGGTGCTCCCAGTGATTAGTCAATAGTAGAGATGTGGGATGACCACTGTAGTAGACCTCGATATGAGTGAAGGTGGAAGCAATTTGGCCGATGGTCGGTCAGCAATGGGAGATGAGGGATGGTCGATGCCGACAATGGATTTAAGGGAGATGGGTGGAAGTGGTCGATGGCATTCGTCCTTTTTTTTAATCTCAAATGATGGGGCTAAAAACAACTCCCCAACCCCTAGGTTATATTATCCCCCTTGAGTCGGACAAAACCAATCCATCAGATGAGATATTTGCCCCTTATATGCATGGCCAAACACTGCATATATTTACTTTATCTTATCCGGAGCTCTTATTCGACCAAACACACCCATAGAGTTCAGATTTCTTAATACTTCTCATGCCTAAACTTAGGTGCCATAAGTGAAGCATAGTCTGAGTAAGATGCTAAGTATGACCGCTCAGGACGGGGCATGCAGTGACCAAGGTTCAAAGCCAAGGCTACCTGGACATAATATAAGGGATTGACATTGCTCATGAAGGGCGGAGGTGCAAAGTTAACACGGTAAGATAGTTCAAACTTGATGTCAAGATAATGGGTGTTCTAAGTCCCAAGACTACTTTCTCTATAATTCTTTTTAAGCCCTGGAAATTATGATATAGAAAATTGGGAAGCAAAAGTAAGTGTGACATGAACCCTTAAAATTAGGTATGTAGCCCTATACTTATGAAAGCTTCAAGTATTTGTCTTCCTGAGCCATATAACGACACCTGAGAGTGGCAACTCATCAATGGTGCACTTTATGTTTGTAACACCCTGATACTTTTTTCTGATCTAATTAGAAATTTTAGCGGCGAATATATTTTTAGCGTCGATATTTTTATATTTATATTTTTATTTAACAACACCTAGCGCGATTAGTGTAAGCAGGGTCATGTAGCAACCGTTATTTATTTATTTTTTCCTAACACATAAATTATCGTTAATATTTATTTTGGACCGCTTTGCGATAATAAAAGTTCCGGGTAAAAGTTAGAATAACTAATGAGAGCTTAGGGGCTTTTCGGTAGTTTTCTAATTTAGGGTTCGTTTATATATATATATATATATATATATATATATATATATATATATATATATATATATATATATATATATATAAGAGTCTGTTAGAGCAGCCGCCCACCCCACATTTTTATCTTCTCTGGTTTACACGGCTGAGAAAGAGAGAGTTTGAGAGAGAGACAGAAAGAAGGCTTGGAGAAGAGGCAGATTTTTCGACGATCGGATTGTTTTCATTCGGTAAGTTTTCTAGCCGAATTTCCTTTAGATCTATTTAATGTTTATAGTGGGTTGTACATGCCGTGCAAAAACGTGTGTGTTTTTGGGGTTATGCGGTGAGAACCTTATGGGTTTTACGGTAGTGGAGAACAGTTGCCGTGAAGTGAGTGTAACAGCTGTTTGGCTGTGTGATTGTGGAAGCCTGTGTACGGCCAAAGGCAGCCATGAGTGGATAATTGTAGGCATGGCCATGGATGTGAGTTTGTGGGAAGCTTGTGCGTTAGTGTGTGCTGTGTGGGTGCGTTAGTGGGTGCGAAATGAAAGCAGTGGCTGTCTGGCTAATTGTGTGCTATGTATATGTGGGTGTGGAGAGACTTTTAGCATGTGTATTCATATATCTATGTGGGTAACTATAACGGGAAAGAAGAGAGAGAGGTCGTGGCGTGCAAGGATAGTCGTTGAGAGGTGAAGGGGAAGCTGCTATGGTTGGGTACATGTGACGTGAAATGGGTGTTTGATAGATGAAAATGCATGGGGACTGCTGGGGGTGTGCCGAGTGTGTGATTTTATGTGTGTTTTTATGTAATGAGGGAGCATGGGGCAGCATAAGCAGCCATAAAATTGGTATTGCAAATGGGTAAGTATATTTTTAGGAGTGTTGTGAGTGTTTAATGTGTGGATATATGGTAATGCATGAGTGGAATGAAAAGGGTGTTAGTGTGAGAGTTGTGTAAAGAGAATGGGGCAGCCATGGGATTGCCATATGAGAGAGGGAGTGAGATGTGAGTGTTGTGTATGTGTCGTGTGTTTCATTGTGGGTGTAGTTATATGTGGACAAGAAGCAAGGAAGAGGTTGCTGTAATGGAAGCTATGGATATGTGGGTTTTTAGAAGGGAAAGAGAGAGAGACGGTAGTGGGTTTTGATGTGTTTGTGAGCTTGAACGAGTGGTGTGTGTATTGTAAATGGTATGAGTGCTTGTGGGTATGAAATGAGAGGTATGGGTGTATGCGAGGTGTGTGTATGCGACGCGTGTGCGTGTGGTGAGTGTATGCGAGGTGAGTGCGTGTGAAGGCTGCTGTGCAGCCGAGTGTGGGGGGATTGAACTGGGTTCTTGCGTGACTGTTGTGCTTGTGTGTATGTTGTGCATGAGTGTGTGTTTATGAGAGAAATGGGTTTGTGAGAGGGATGGAAGTGTAAGTGTATATGTGTGTGTAGAGTGTATAGAGAGGAGCAAATAGCCGTGGTCTAAGATTGTGTGCTCTCAGTGTGGGCAAAAAGAGAGGAAGAAGAAGTGGGTGTTAACCAAAGCAGTTTTGGGTAGAAAACCAGTGTAATACGTGTAGCGTTAGGTACGTCGCGTGTATTATATATCGTATAGTGGTCGTTAACATGTGAAATTTCACAATAGAATACCTTAAACTATAATATAATTTCTGGTAAAGTTTTACAGTTTTCTGAAATCATATGCATTTTTATTATTTTCTATAAACATAGAATTGTGAAATTCATTTGGAACCTTTAAACCCTGAAAATGTTCTGGAGAAAATTAGAGTAGTGTTGATATAGTATAATAAAGACTCAGTATAAATTTGATGATTTTTGGAGTCGATTTGTTATCATTTTCAGTATCGCATTGAATTTAGCAAAATGAAAAATAAAGAAATAGTTTTAGTGTCTTTTTAAATTCTGATTTTAATTTCAGTAATTTTTATATATATTTTAAAGTTTGTATAAAAATTATGGGACTTATTTTTCAGCTGGAAGTAATTTTGACAATTTATGGATTTTTATTGCATTTAAGGAAATTATTTTAAATTCAAAAATTTAGAGAATTCATATTTTGACTTTTAATAATGTTTTAATCTAAAAAAGTGTTTTAGTGTAAATTATTATAAATTCTAGAGTGTCGTTACCCATTAAGAAGCGTACATGGATTTCGGTTAGGTTAGCCATGTGCAGGAACCGTTTGAGTTGCGCGATTCCGGGATTAGAAGTGAGCGCCGTCTGGGTAGTTGATACTAGGTTTATAGTAT
Organism: Escallonia herrerae; assembly: GCA_033070095.1. Taxonomy (NCBI): domain Eukaryota; kingdom Viridiplantae; phylum Streptophyta; class Magnoliopsida; order Escalloniales; family Escalloniaceae; genus Escallonia; species Escallonia herrerae. The sequence goes on along the minus strand of JAVXUP010002257.1, from coordinate 140,510 downwards.
ATTAGTATAGATTATGTTCTAACACATGGATTGCTAATTTAGGTTTATTCAAAGATTTTTGGATCGAGGTCAGTTAGCATCGCTTCTTAGCCTGGACCGAGGTAAGGATTTTCTCTCCGAACCCTACTTCATCGTTATGTTTTCAAATGTTTATTATGAAAACTTTATGAACTACATTGATTTGAATTTATGTTTGATATAAAAGATATTTTTTAAATTGCCCATGAAACCCTAAATTGAGCCTTATAGCGATCGTTTGGAATTCTGTTTCATCTCGTCTTGGAATTCATTGTTCATTTGATATGTTTATTGATTGCTCATCGTAAATTATTTTTAAATTCTTTATTACTTCTTAATGTTGACATGAGTTAGTAACTTGGGAGCCATAAGGACGGTCTGTATTATTGGCGTTATAAGGATGGTCTGTTAGATGGGTTTAACTAGTACCTAGATGGACTAGTCAGTGTTATATATACATATGTAAAGCGATCGAGCACTGCCGGGGTGGCTTTGCTTTTGTACTGCTCATGTTCAACGTTTTCAATTTATGTTTATTGCATTTTAAGTATTTTAAAAATGGTTATCGATTTAAGGGAACTGAGTTGATACTCATCCCTGTGTTGTTTATATTGAAATGTTGTGGGTTTTCTTTGAAAACCCTTTTAAAATTATTACTTGATTGTATATAGAAAGATTGTTTGAACCGCTCTGTTTCTCCACTTTAAAAAATTTTCTATTGGTTTAAATGTCAAATTGTCCGTATCGTTTTCTTATTTTTAAATCTTTGTGCTGCCTTACTGGGCTCTCAAAAGCTCACTCTCCTTTGAGTTCCTTTCCGCAGGTGACAGCCAGCAGTAAGTTACCTAAATAGGGATTAGAGTCGAGCAAGCAAAAGCGAAGGAATTAGATTTTGGTATTGATCATTAGAACCCCTGCGTGGGTGAATGATATTGTTTAAATTTGTAGGACCTAATTTGATATTTCACCCACGATAGTTTACTAAGATTTAAAATTAATGGTTTAGTTGCTCCGACAGTTGATGGGTTATTTAGTTGCTCTGACATATTTGTATTATTTGAGTAAATTGAGGATAATATTGCTCAGTGAAATGATCGATCGAGTGTTAATGTTCTGAAAATTCCGGGATGTTACAATGTTTATGCATTACCGTACTCATTTGCCATGCTCTATAGCTTCACCTCGTTTGGGCAAGCACGTTCATCACATGGTAAACTATAACAGCCCATGTGATGGATTACTCTAGCAATTGCAATGCCCGGTGAAGCAACAAGAGTTAGAGGTAATCCCACATCGAAAAGCCTAAGCTCCGCTCGAATAGTTGAGCGAGCTAAGCAACCCTTTTGTGGACTTGCTCTCATCTTAGACCGACTCAACGATCATCACTATTAGACGTGTCAGTGAGCAAAGGTAATGCCGGTGTTAAAGGCCCAGCCTCAAAATGTCCCTAGCGTAATTCAATACACCTTAAACGCCTCGTGTCATACTCCTTGACCAAAGGTACTGTCTCGGGGAAGCTTTAGTGGGTTACCTCCGTGCGACAAATTCTTGCATCATGGCATAAGGCAACACGACTCGTTAAGTTAGAGGAGGTGACCCCGGTACTGATGAGCATGAGGTTACGTTAAGAGTGAGTGTCTTAGTGACCAATGTGTATGGCGTGACCAACTTTCCTAGCGTCACGCCATGCACATTGAGCGAAGGTAGCGAACTTGCTTGAGTACCTCCGTGACAAAGAGTCCTGGTACCAAGCGAGCATGAGGGGCTATTTACAATGTGAGGCACCCAAGGCATGGAGGCTGTTTATGATGTAAGGCACTCAAGGCACGAGGGGGTTTTAGGCGTGAGAGTTGGATGCCCACGGTAGTGGAGAACTCGATTTGGATTGCTAGTGGTACAAATAATTGGCTCCAGGTCTGGGGCCTTTTACTAGAGATAGATTGGAGCAGGCCATATGACAAGGACCAAGTGCATGGTGCAAATCAAGATTGGCCACACGGGGCACCATCCTTATGGAAAATGGCCATAGAGGACTCGACATGAGGTGGACGGGGTGGAGATGCGCGTTGCCGTAGAAGTAACTGGCGAGGACCGTGACTAACTGGCGAGGACCATGACTAACCAGTGGCTTGGGAGGACCATGAACCGAGAGTCGCCCATGCCTTGGCCAATCTTTTGATTTTGTTAGATTTTTACATGCGTCGCCGGGTGGAGTCTTTATTTTAGCAAGTTGTCTTTATTGATTACTTTAGTCGTTAAATTACGCGAATCAACTAAAAGTGAGTTATAAGCATGGCCAGATGCTTTAACAAAATAAGCTAGCAACAAAATTCCAACTTTCCTGCATTCAATTCCAGTTCCCGTATGTAAGTCTTAATCAGGACCTACATGGACAATCTAAGGGTCTGTTTGGTATGGCTTTCAGTTTTCAGTTTTTTTTCTAAAAAAAAATAGAAGAGTTCCGGTTTTTTTTTTACCAGTTTAAAAAACTGGTGGCTATTTGACAGAGTTTATTTTTTTAAAAAACAGAAAAGAGCAAGCGTTTGACAGGATAACTCTTTGGGTTTATTTTTTTTAATATACATTTTTACATAATTAAAGGTAATTATAGTAATATTTTTATGACTTCTTTTCTGTTTTTTTTCCTTCTCTCTCTCTCTCTCTCTCTCTCTCTCTCTCTCTCACACACACACACACACACACATCTCATAATTGCCAAATCTGCTCACACCACACAGTCCCTATCGCCGACCACCATCACTGGCCAACCTCACACCGGTGACCCACCATCACAAACCGGTAACCCATCACTACCAACCCTTTCTTCTACAACATCAAAGATTCAGCCAAAATCTGCATTTTGCCAACTAAATCAAATAAGAACCAAATTGACTTTTGCAATTTCCTAATGATGGAACCCATTGATGTAGTAGATTTATGGTGTTAAATCATATTTTCCTTAATTAGATGGTTATGGCCGTGCGTGGCCATTGGCCGGTTGGGTGACTGGTGGTAGGTGGCTAATCGATGGTGAGATGGGTGCTTAATTTGTGGTGGGGTGAAGTGGAGATGGAGGCTGTAGGGTGATATTATTGTAATAGCTGTGGCCGTCGGTGGTAGGTGATGAACCGGTGGTAGGTGGGTGTTTGTTTGATGATGAGGTGGGTTGTCTGCGACAGAGTGGGTGGTGTCGCCAGCCCTAATTCTCCTTCAACACCGGCGCCGTTGCTGCGCTCGTTGCTGCGCTCAACTCCATACCCGACACCTGGGCCCTAATTCTCCTTCAACACCGGCGCCGCCTCCGCACCACTACTGTCATGGCGTCGCAGCCACAAAGATGACCAGCGGTAACAACTCTGGTGGAGGCGATGGACGCGGTGGCCGGTGGAGGTGATGGACGCGGTGGGTTGTGGAGTCCATGAGAATTGTGGCCAATCGAGCACAGTGCTGATGAAAGAGACGACCCAACAAAGAAATTAAGCAATCTGTTGCTAGTGAGGCTCGAAGCCTTGACCTCATTAAAGAGCAATATGAGCCCGCGTGAAAAGAGGTTAAGAAAAGAGCTTGGAGCTCTTTTCGGAAATGGGCCTAGTTTTTAAAGAGCAAGTCCTAAAAAAAAAAAGAGAAACTCAACCAAACAACCAAGTTCCATGGACTTTTGGAAAACAAAAAAACTGGACCAAAAAAGAGCAAAAAGAAGGGCTGTCAAACGCCCCTAAGTAATTATACAAAATCCAGCCAATCAGTGAAAGATGTGGGAGTTGTGCGGAAAGAGATATTCATGGGGTGTCCTTATCCCACTTGCCTTCTCATCTCTCTCTCTCTCTCTCTCTCTCTCTCTCTCTCTATATATATATATATATATATATATATATATATGCAAGATGAGAAACTGAATTGAATTAAATATTCTCTGTATGTGCTGACAAATAATGTATCTTTAAGCCCAAGTCAACAACCTATAACGTAACTGGATTGAATCAAATATTCTCTATATGTGCTGACAAATAATAATAAGGTATATTGAAGCCTAAGTCAACAACTCATACAACCCATAACGTAACGTGCATTCTATTTATTGGACAAGCAACTGGATGTAGTTATATCATTATATCCACGAATAGACCTGGTTGATGGCAATTGGCAGCTTGCTCCTCTCAGATTTAAACCTTCATTTATGGCCATTTTTGGCCCCACACAATTCATAGCTTTGTCATATACAAATGTGTCACCTACTAAATGGTGCCGACATCCCCATTTTCAACTACTAATTCATACACGTATGAACTTGGTACTAGATGTTAAGTCACAATATTCCAAAGTACCAATAGTTTCAAGGAATTAGTTCTAATTTATGTGACATGCATCTCTCTACTATGATTGTAGAAAATTTTAAAATTAGTTTATCAGTGACGATGATATATATTTTTTATTTGTAAATAAGAATTATTTGACGAATTAAACAGAGAATAAACTCAATGTAACACGCTTGAATTATATATTCTACTTATTCGCAAAAAATCTTCGAAAACAAAATTATGGAACGAAAAGAGGGATCAAATTAACACAAGGTTGTATGTAATTATTTGCAAACATTTTTTTAGTAAATTTCGGTAGCTTTTGAAAACTATTTTGGTTTTCAAAACTGAAAAAAAAAAGGTTCGGCACATGGTTTTCGTTTTTTTCTTTGAAAATAAGTTCTTAAAACATGGCTTTTTGACAACTCCCATTTTGACATTTTGACATTTTGAATTTTCAGTTTTTATTTTTGTTTAGAGACCACCACCCCCAATCGCCACAGCCACCGCCGGCCGCCGCCTTTGCCTGCCGACCACCGCCTTCACCAGCCACCGTCGCTAGCCGCCCGTCATCGCCGTCGGCCACTGCCATGCCCCACCACCACCACCGCAACCACCACAATTTTTTTTTTAAATAATAACTGGATCAATCACCCAAAAGAAAAAAACTCAAAATAAAAATTGGGTAATCAAATACCCATTTATTTTTGTAAAATTAAAAACTAAATTAATTTTAATTTTTTAAAAATAAAAAACTAAAACTGAAATGGTTTCAAACAAATGCTTCATTATTCGGAGAAATTGGAGACTTGACTAAAGATTAAAAGGGAATTAGTAAGGGCGCGTACGTTTACGCAATTTATTTTCGCGTTTTGTATTCTGTTTTCTAGATTTTAGTATTTAGTTCTAAAATTAGATCTTGTACTTTTAATTTTTTATGTATTTACTTTTTTCACTTTTTTTGTACGTTTACCATTTTCATTTCCATTTTTATCAAATTTTTTGGATACATTCTTGTATGTGTTTTTAGCATTTTCTACACTACTTTTTTCGTGGGCCCACGTCTGTTGTGTCGTCTTTCCCCTTCCCACGTCTGTGTCCCCATTTCCCCTTCCCCCTTCCCTATTCCCACGTCTGTGTCCCCATTTCCCTTCCCCTTCCCCTTCCCCTTCTGCAAAATCACCACAACCACCAAAGCAAAAAGAAACACCCAGCCGGAATTAAAAGGCTCTACTCCAATTCATCCGTCTGCCTCCTAGCTTATCATTGGGTTCAAGAATTTCATTAAAGTCTCCAAGCCAAGGTATGAGAAGCCGCCACTGTTTTTAGGTTATCCCATAGAACTCTACGACAATCACCATAGAAATCTGCAAACCCGTCCTCGACGGCCTCGCTCCGATCATCGCAAACACGTCGTCCTCAATCTCCTTGCGCGTGAGCGTGATTGCAAACCTCCCCCTCTTATCCTCGCCGTTTGGCGTCCTCTGAGGCGACTCTTGCCCTTTGCTTTTGTGCGGAGCAGCATTCCTTTGTTTTTTGAGGACCCTCTGTTCAAGGGATTTGTGGCTTCTGCGGGTGGTCTTCCTCGGCGGCGGAGAAAATCGTGAGAGAGGGAGAGAGATAGACAGAGAGAAAGATGCGGCATAGAAATGTGTGAAATTGGAGACAGAAGAATGGTTTTATCTGACTGGAGAATACAAGTTGCGAAAAAAGGTGAAAACACCTTTGGGATGTTTTCATATTTTTTGGTACTGTTTGAGATTTTTTTATTCAAAACGAAACCAAAAAAAATAAAAATACATAAAAAATATCTTTTTTATCATCACTATAAAAACAAAAACAGAATAACGTAAAACGTACGCCCTAAATGATTTTGGCTCCATGTAAGTACGGTTCAGCGGCCCTACGATGCCGACATTATAAATGCGAATTTGGAAGCCGAACTCGCTGATCCCAATCTCAAGCCTCCCACGTCTGACACACTACTTGGCTCCCCAGCTCTACCGCTTCACTCTCTCTCTAGATTGCGTACTCCTTTCTCTCTCTACACTTGAGAGGTAACATGGACAAGGCGTCTCTGCTCGGCGGCGAGAGCAGCGCCCGCGGTGGCAACGGAAATTTCGGTCCGCAAAGGGACCGGCGGCGGCTGTTCAACAGGACGGACGCCATAGCCTACGGCGGACCCTATCAGAAAGCGGCTGCACTCGTTGACCTCGTATGTCCGTCTCTCCCTGCTTGCGCACGTATACCGCCTTGACTATTTCCTCTGGTTTCCAAGTTGCCTAGGATAGATATTGTGGCGTGAACTGCTTTGATTGTGAATCCCTAGGCAATGCGTGTGCTTATATACGTGGCAAATGGAATAGTCGAGCTCAAAACCCATACCCCTCTTTATTCTAATGTTTGTGTCCCTTTTTACTTCGTTAGAATTCCTAGAATGTAAGTGTATTTGCCCTACTTTGACTGGTCAAACACTACTCGTTTATTTTTTACTGACTATCTGAGTTTTAGATAACATCTAGATATCTGAATTCTATGTTAGAAATTCACGAAAAGTCAAATATGACAAAAGCTATGAAATTAAGCGAGCATGTCGTTCGTCGTGCGAATTTGTAGGCTCAACCACAATGCTAGAAGCACAAAGTTACATAATCTTTCTTCTGGTCATCCGTCTTTTAGTTGTTGCGTATTTTTAGTTTGTACTGGGACAAGCAGCAGAGTACTTGACACGACTAGTCGGGGTTGTAGGCATACCAGAGTGACTAGAAGACTGACTATTATAGATAGTCAGTCATAATATCCGAGAAGATTGTTCCATGGTTGAGACGTAACTAATTAAGGAAATTGAGTTGGCAAGGACATTGAGTTTTCATGTGAAGATAGAGGTTACTTCTGGTTGAGTAGAGGGCAAAGCGATGTTGGATAAGTTGGACAAATGACTCGTCATCTTATTCCCAGATCTTGCAAACATAACCTATTTGAACTGTAAAAAGCTGAAACTGGGCGGTTCACCCCATATATTAAAATGATGATTCTGTGCAGTCAGATGGAAAAAGTGAAATAGAGCAAGCTTGTTATACAAAAGGATCTTAATAATGAAACAATGTTCCTCGAGCTGCATGATTGACAAAGAAGTCCATTACACTCATAGGAAGGAGGTTCAAGTGTTCAACAATGCAGACACAATAAGACCATGCAAAGAAATATCATTTGGATAACTTGAAAGCTGGATAAAGGGACCTCTGTTTGAATTGGTGTACAGATGTCGAAATCTTTGCATGAAACATTACTTTGGATTGCTTTACTTAAAAAGGTAGGCTGACTGGGGCAGTATCACCCGCGTTTACTGAGGAGCATTAGGACATTCAGAGGCAATTCCATATGATGAGAGTAATTCAGGGAGTTCACAATGCAATGTACTCTTTTCCTGAGTTGTAGGAGTACCTAGAATCAAGCTGATTTTCAGGCACGGCAACAAAATATTTAAAGATGTGAACTAATCATAAATGTTAGGGACAAAATATTTAACGGCAGAAGATGAATACTTGATGCAGGAGCCATATCACCGAGTCAAAAAGGTTGGAAGAAGTACTTACCACAACATGTGAAGAAAGGATTGGAAGAAACACGGTTGTCTATTGGAAGGAACATCATTTTGGAGCTGGAAGCGGTTCACGAAAATATTAGATGTCTTGGCTGACATGGAACCTCAGGTCCAGTCTGATGAGTTCATTTTGTAAAGGTCTGTAAAGGACGGAATTTTCTCTTTTCTCTCCATGGTTAGCAGAACTGGACCGGACATTGAACCGGTGGAGGGGCCGGTTCACTGTTTCTTTGGTTCAGCCCTGCTTTGACTGGTTCAACTGGGTTTACGAATTAATATAGTTAAAATAGCAATATTAGCTACGACGATGTCGAGTGAAAAAGAAATATTTGGAAATTCCAACTTTCATGCTTCTCATTTTAACGAAAGTTGGATTGTGCTTCAGTGGCTGCTTTCCTTCGCGGCAGCGGCCAAGGTTCGAATCTTGCTGGCCGCATTCCGTGAGTTTTATTTAAAAAACAGGACCGCACACTACTTCAACCGGGTTCATCCCACCGGTTTGTATACCAGCGGTTTACAATGCTTTAATCCAGTTCGCATGCAAGTCCGATCCAAGTATCTAACTTCTGAAGCAAGCCAGGGGAGTGACAGGTGCACCGCTAAACTGGTAGAACCAGCCAGTGCGGTTCGGTTTTCATAATATTGGTCGTTCCTTGTATACAGTTCTGAGGGAGAGAACTATAGAGTGTTTTCCTTGGAAGTGTTTAGCATGCTCGTGATCCTCCCAAAGTGGCCTTTTCTTGTGTGGACCACGTTTCATACCACTGTCTTAACTTTTTAAAATATTTGGCGAAGGTGACAGAGTACTAATAGTTGGCGTTTATCTGTAAGATGCAATGCAATGTAACTCCATTGTGGTATTGCTAAAAGCTTTTGGTGCTTGCTTTATACCTTTTTTGGGATGGTGTGGGTGATGCCGAGATCAGTCAAAGACTTTTTGTGGAGCCGGACTGGGGCAAAGGTTCTGAAGGCTTCATGTGCAAGATAGAGGTTGGCACCCTAATGTCTTATGTGGCCCGTCTGGAAGGTGAGGAACTCTTTTTTTTTTTGATAAAACAGTACAATAGCATCTATGAAGCACGGACACCTCTCCTAGGTGGAGGTATGGTGTCCTAAACGGACGGACACCCCGACACCCTCCGGACACCGGCCGACACGTGTCGGACACCGTCGATCGGTGGCGGAATTTTTTTATTTTGTATTTTAATTTCCGACACCGTGTCGGACACTTCCTCGAGGAGTGTCGGACACGGCGTTGTGCAGTGTCGGACCGTTTGGGTCTAATTTGGAAATTTTGGAACTAATTTTGGGGGGGTGCCCTAATCTGTGCACTGATCTGAGCCATTACCATCTGCTTTACTCACCTCACGGGTGCCGTCTCCTTCCTTCTCACTTCACGGGTGCCCTTCTGAGCCGGAGCTGTAGCTGGAGTTGTCACCGGAGCTCAGTAGCCAACATTCCAAAGCCAAAGCCGACAGATCCAGCCGTCGCCATCGCCCGAGCTCACTTGATCGTCGCCAGAGGTCCTCCGCCGCCATTGCTGACCCACAGGTCCTTCGTCCTCATCTCGTCTCCTTCTTCAGTCGTTTCTTTATTTTACTTTTTTTCTCCCTCTGTCACGACTCAAGAGTCGTTTCTTTCTTTTCTTTTCTTTTCTTTTTTCTCCCACTGTCGAGAGCCGTTTCTCTCTTTCGTTTTTTTTGACTTAGCATTTGTACTAATTACTGTCTCTTTTTTTTTTTGACTTAGTTATTTTGTCCGGTACTTAGTTTCTGAAATTTTACTTGTATTAGTGTATATTTATTATTACTTGTATATTTATTATTACTTGTAGAATGTATTTGATATTTATTATATATATATATAATAAAAATATATTAAAAAAATAGCGGTGTCCTGCGGTGTCCAAAATTTGATTTTTTGGAAATTGCGGTGTCCGGTGTCCCCGTCGGTGTCGGTGTCCGACACCGTGTCTGTATCCATGCTACCTAGAATAGCATTAATACTTCAAAGGTCAGACACCTTATGGTGTTTACACATTACAATTTATCATGACATACCATGATTAAGCAAGAGTACTTCCAACAATCTAAACAATACAAACTAGACACATGCCAAAATATTTAGACTATATACATGAGCTAAAAACAAAAACGGTTTATACATCTTGTTTCGGCAAAATGTCATGCACCTAGTCTTGGTAGACGTCTATTCGAGCATGACAAGTAAAAGCAGCTAGTGATCTGGATTCCTTTAGCTGAGTTGAGGTGGCCTTGTCAATGCTAACCTGGTGGAAGTCTGATACTAAGTATTAAAAGTCATACCTGATAGGAGCAGTGCTGTCAGTGATATCTTCCATATCCGATATCTGAGAAAGCAGAAATCTGGAATCAGTTAACAATGTAACATGCAACAAATTATTGTCTTTTTCCCAGGTCGTAACTGTAAAAATCCTTTTGCAACTGCGGTCATTTCATCAGATGCTAGAAAAGATATCGCTGTTGACCCACATCTAAAACCTCCTCTAGTTGAACAGAGTACTCCTACTGCCATGCCCCAAAATGGAAGCCGTGACTGCAATCAAAGTTCCTAAAATACCACTATAATTCTAGTAACAACGGTTATAAACACAGCAACTAAATCCTCTAAAACAAAATATCTTCATAAAATAACCAAATAAGACAAACCATTATCTTAATAATCCTACAAACAATTCACTAAATGCAGCGGCTATAACAAATTACACAAAGTCAATTCAATCAAATTACCGATATCCGGGTAAAGTTCTCGAAATATACTACGAAGTTTAATTAAGTACAAAGAAGTCCCAAAACTCCAACGCCGTCACAAGGATCCTTAGTCACATATTTGACCAGTGGCAAGTGGTAGGGTAGAGTAAAAGGGTGAGCTCGAATAGCTCAGTAAGGTACCAAAAATGGCAGAACATCAAAGCAAAGCTAGTGGGAATCGAACAAGAATTCTCAATCGTAATGAGCAAACGATAGCTTATCATCAAATATCAAATCAAACGTAATAAAGCATTTAATCCTGGACATATAAATAATATGCTGGGAATGCTACACAACAAAAATACACGATGGCTATATTGGTCATAAGATCCAAAAGTTGAACCAAACATACAAACATCAAATGTGTGCTATCGGTAGCGTGCTAGGCATTTATTGATCACTAGCATAAATAAACATGGGTCCAAAGGGCCCTCTCAAAATGAGAGTTGTTCAAACATAGTCGAAGCGCAGAAACGTGCCGAGAGGAAGGACGGTTAAGGACATAAACATAGTCTAGTGCAAACAAGATACACGAGTAGGCTAAAATAATGGAATTAAACAAAGACTTTAACAGTTTGGTTTCTAGACATCAAATGTTTATGGAAATGTAAGAAACTCTAAACTGGCTTAATCCTTCAAAAAGGACAAAAGGAAGACAAATACAGGGAACGAGTATAGATTTGGAATAAATGGAGTCATTCTTGAAAGAATGATGATACAAACAAACAAATGGGTGACTTAACAATTGCAAATGATTGGCATGAAATTTGCAAGGATTTGCAAACTATCACCACCAGGAGAATGAAGCCCACACAGTGATACTACACATGGCCACTTAAATCCGAACATAGTAGAATAGCTACAGAACTGGAATGAACATCGTTTTATTCTTATTTATATACGAAAGAGATTCTAATACTGTAATGGGTTTGGGTGTTCGAAGGAATTCGGGCTCCTCAGCTGCATTCTTCTTGTTTGAACCTCTTGTTGTTTTATGGCAACAAGGAAAACCCAGGATGGTCTGGGGCAATTTTTGCTTTCGTGGATGATATCAGTATAGGTTCAGCTATATGAGGTGAATCTGAAGTGGGGTTGTGTATCTCGTTTGTGTTTACTGTTTGGCTACGGCACCTCCTTGGTGCTTTGGTTCTCTCTTCTAATTGGGTCGCCCACTGCCCTCCACCACCTAAGGATCTCTCTTTCTAATTAACATTATTGAGAAGAAAACAAGAGAATCAGTTTGTGTTTCCTGAATCACGGTACTAAACACAATAACCAGGGGAACTATTACCTGAAAACTTCATCGAGGGTACTTGCTGATCGAATTGTTATCTATATTGGTTTAATGGAGGATCTTAGATCTATTCATTAACACCAAGAGAAAGAAGAAAGCGGGAAAAAAGAATCATAAGGTACACCCTTCGGCCTTCACCAAGATGGACACTATACAACTTTCAGGAAAAGATTTTAGGGCTCTGATACGTAATTGAGAGACAGGACACAATTTTGGAAACTTCCACTGCCTGAGCTCATGTCAACCTCAGTTGCTTGGTCACATGACCCTAACTGATGTGTTTACTATGGTTGCACAAGCCATGTAGTGGCTTTTACATAAAATGCTGGGTTTAGAAGTAAGAACCTTGACATGATTGGTTGATTAGGTGATGTTGAGCTTGGTCCACTTGTGTGTTTGCAACTTGACAATCATGAATCAACCGGACAACAGATTTGTCGTTCTGATTTTTTGCCAGATTGAACCTGGATTATTTCTAGCCCTGATTGGTTGTAGCATTTGTGTGACTTCACTTCTCCTCGTGACTCGTGAGGTTGCAATTACCTTTTTCTGTCGACTGCGACTGCCTGGGGAGTTGCAATATTTTGCCGGTTCAACTTGGCAACTTGTAGCCTCACACACACACAAGGCCAGACATGCACACGAGTTAACTGGAAACGTCAGTTCTTTGTTACTGTTATTGATATGTCTATGTCCATGACTTTCATGTGAATATTGCTAATTTTCTTTAAAATTAAAAATGTTGCAGGCTGATGGTACTGGTATACCAGAGGAAGTTCTTGAGCAATCCAACTTTGAAAGTGCAGCAAAGTTGTACTTTATATTCATTCGATTTGATTTCCTCTGGTCACTTAATTATTTTGCTATGATAATTCTAAGTTTTCTCGAGGTTAGTACAGGCTCACCACTCTATGCTTTATATTATTCTCCCTCTGTTGACAAAAAGGTGTCCTTATTTTGGGATGTCTACTAATTGGTCAAGCATTTTTATACCTTTGTTCCAGTTTAATTGCGGTCATGTGGCTCTCCTAAAGTTTGTACTAAGTCAAAGAGGACAGTTTTTTGTCGTTGGAGGGAATAGATGCAATAGGACAAGGCAATAATTGAATACTTCTAATTCATACTCTCAATTTATAGGCTGACTCTGTTAATCCTGTTTTTCTAATTTGCACAGAAACCGCTGTGGTGTGCCAAGTGTACAGAATATTCTTGCAACAACAGAGATTACTACTATCTAGGACAACTGCCATACCTAACTGGCACCGAGTCTCTTATATATGAGGTGAGAGTCTCTTGTTTGATTTATTAAGTATCTTTACCTATTAGGATGGAATTAGTTCTTACCATAGTAGGTATATGGCTGTAAAAGAAAATTCCCGCGACTCAAGCTTGTCTTGCAATTTCCGCGGTTTATAGTCCAAGAATAGTCTGCAAGTCAAGCTTGAATAAATTGTTGAGCTTGTTAATAAGTTGATCTTGGTGTAATTAGCTAGTAAACACTGTAGGAGTCTATAAACCAGGTGATGAGGAATGGAAAGGGATCCTGAAAGGGATCGGATAACTGGATTGTAGAATTCTAGGATTGGTTTATCTGGTATACACTTCATTGTAAACAAATTGGGATGTGAGTCTTTGATCAGGGAATCTAGATCAGAGATTCAATCTCAGTTAATTCCTAAATCAGGGGTAAACAGATATGTTCTACAATCCAATTATCCATCCCTTTGAGGATCCCTTTCCATTCCTCATCACCAGGCAATCAGGCAATTCGAGTGCCTTTCCATTTCTCATCACCAGGCAATCAGGCTATTCGAGTGCAACCTGCTGTTAGCTTGAATAGCTTGTAAGTCTGGCAAGCCAATATCGGTCACATCTAAAAGTTTGATAGCTTTTTCCGTACTAAGCCAAACAACCCGGTACTTGGCTCACTTCTTCACTTATCCAATGCGGAAGATGGATTAGTGATGCCAATTTCTTCTTATGCATAAAGCAAAAGTCAACAGCAGAATTTTCATCTCTATCACCGGTAACTTCATCACTCAAATATGTGCTGATACTATTTTTAGGTGCTGTACTCAATTCCTCGTCATTCCTTGTACTAACAGCTATATCAGAATGTCGAAACATTCTTCATCCGTCAAGATATCAGTGATTGAAGCCCAAGCAAAGTCATAAGAAGAGCCGAAGCTCTCCTGCAACTCAACCAGATAGCAAAGATGTTTGATATATTATCATGCTCCTGTGCTTATACACTTTCTGGCTGGGAGACACTTGTCTCTGCTCATTAGACTGTCAAAAGTTTAGATTTAAGCTTTCCTAGTTCAGATGTCTAAGCCAAGAAAGCAAAGATAGATACTGATTATTGAATTGTCTTCCCTTTAACTATTAGGACGGAAGTACCACTCAGTAACCTGTCGGAGGAGGGTCTTAAATTTTTAAGTGCGTCATCTATATACCCTTATCCATATATATTGGCAGATAGAAGGTCCTTAATTTTCTCGTCACGCGTTTTTTAAATGCCCCTTTTCTCTTTCCGCCTAAGTGACGGAAAGTTAATCTCCTATTCCACGGCTCGAGTTTTCGTTTCGGAATATACCTTTCGCAGAAGATAGTTTAAAGTGCTTTCATAGACTATCTTTACGGCTGCATTGCAACAGCTGCTCACTTAGGAGACACATGTTTGGGGCTCTCGCGACATGCCCTGCAGAGACAATCCCGCTCTGAGCCTTGTGAGGTTTATATGTTCTGGAGACCAAAGCTGCATAATGTTGTGATGAACTTACTGTAATGCATATCCTGTTTTCATTCTTTCTTTCTTTCTTCTTATGAGTTGAAGAGTTTTAACTTTCTTATGCAGGGGATAACTCTCATAATCCTGATGGTTCATACTTTCTTTCCAATTTCATATGAAGGGCTTCAGCTATACTGGAAAAATCATGTTAATAAATTGAAGGTACTTGTTCCAGGATAGTGCTCATGATTGTTGTTTAAATTCCTGAACTACTTTGTTTCTCTACAAAAATGTTAAGAATTTTAGAGTTGACCAGGCTAAATAAGGATATTGAAGATTTTCACGGATACGTTGTATGAGTTTGGCCATTTAATAAAAATGAATATTCAAGTTTTTAATTAGGCAAAGTTGGGTTCTTAAACCATGGGAAGCAAGAATTTGAAGCCAATTGAAAGGATCTTCTGCATCTCTGATTTTATGCTCATGAAATCCAATTATGGGAGGCACAATCGTTCTCCTGGCCTGTTGTATAATTGACCATGCTTGAGGATGAGTTGCAGATTCAAGTGATGCTACATAACTTGTCGTTTTCTGTAGTGGCTATCTGGTTCAATTTGGTGTGTTAGATAATTTGATGAATCATATAAGCTTTGCATCTGTTATAACTTCTAGTCTGTCAAATGTAGAATTTTGTGCAAAGGATATTTCATCTCAAGATTGAGATCCGTAGTTGAAGTGTTCATAATATCAGTAATGACCTAAACAATATTTTGCACCTTTATGTCCTAATATCAGTAAGGGAGAGGCTACTTCCACCCCCCTAATATGCTAATCCACCCTTGTTTGTTGTTCAAGGTCAACATGTGTCAATAAATTACACTTTTAGCAACAAAACGAGGGTGGAAAGCATATAGGGAGGTGGAAATAGCATTTTCGTATCGGTAATGACCTAAACGATATGTCGTGATACGCACAGACTAATGCTTTGTGAGGCAAAGAAGTATGACCTTGTTACTCGCCATTAAGCCTTTTACATGTGATCTGTCTCGAAATTGCTATTAGGTGTTACTAATTGTCTATAACCTCATGATGTTTCCATCGGTTGGTATCTCGAGACCCACCGAATCGCCTACTTCCATATTCTTTAACCTTTAACTTAAGTTTCCTACCAGTTTCAAGACACTCTCATTGTCTTGGATGATCGACAAACTTAAGCACTGTTGGCGTCACAGCTCAAGCTACTTATGCAGTCATACGTTAAGGTGGCAGTCATAAGTAAGCAGTACAACCTCAATTTTTTTTGGGAATAGTATGAAGTTGCTAATATGTAAACTTATTTGGCCCTGAAAGTAGTTTGACCACCTATATATAGATGAAATATGTACTAAATTGATCCATCTATGCAAGTTCATGGACTCGATCATGCACATTCTAGTTACACTAAAGCAGCAACCGAGCCAAGGAAATATTGTCCAAGCTAATGATCATATACCTGTTTTTTTTGCAGGTTGCGCTCTTGTTAATTTTGGTCATTGATTTTATAGTCTATATTCTCTATCTATCTCCAGTGCCCTTAGATGATCTTCCATTTAGAATCGCACCTTATATCCGCGTTGGTTTTTTCATTCTGAACATCAGGTATGCTACGCTGCAATCTTTTGCTATTCTTCCTCATAAATTCGTTGATGCATTTTG
The DNA here is from genome assembly GCA_033070095.1 of Escallonia herrerae. NCBI lineage: Eukaryota > Viridiplantae > Streptophyta > Magnoliopsida > Escalloniales > Escalloniaceae > Escallonia > Escallonia herrerae. The sequence continues at coordinate 124,081 of JAVXUP010002257.1, read as the reverse complement.
TATGCTTCTTCATCACATGGGAGATCAACGTGTGTCATTGCATAATGGATTTATGGCTTCTAAAGTGAGACTTGACTTCGGCTAAGAGCAAATTCTTTTGATAATTTCTCCTTGAAGATTGGCACCCTTTCCTACATTTCTAGTTATGGCAAATATGATCTTTCATTCTCATAGAAGGATTAAATTGTATAGAACAAAGTATGCAAAGCCCCTAACCCCAAGTTTCTCTCACTATAAATGCAAGGGCATGCATTCTTTGGCATCAATAGTCAGAATAGTGTTAGCCAGTGGTTGCTGTTTATTATTTGGTTCGTATGCTTATCCTGATGTTTACCTTCTGTTATAAAATTGAGTATTTGTGTTTTTTCTCTTGACCGTAGGGAATTACGAGATAGCATTGTCATCCTGGGTGGAATGCTTGGCACGTACCTCAATGTCTTGGTTCGTTTTCCTCATATCACTTCATCATTGTTGTTGCTCTAAACTTGTAATTTTGAAGACGAACCCTTCTTTCATCAAACTTTAGAAGTTACTTTTGGAACTGCCTTTTATAACTTCTGCGACATAACATCAGTCATAAGTACTATAGCGCAAATAGGGTTTGTATCCGTGCAAACGAATGATCTTTTTTTTGGTAAGTCAGAGTAGATAGTCTTTGACCAGAATGGGTTTTACTATGCATTTCTTTTTCCACTTAAATCTGTTTGAAATTCTTAAAGTGCAGGCTCTGGGGCTGTTATTTCTTCTGTTCTCCAGTTGGTTAGCATATGTCATATTTGAAGATACAGAACAGGGGATGACGATATTTACTTCATACGGTGCCACATTATACCAGATGTTTGTCTTATTTACCACATCTAATAATCCAGATGTTTGGATTCCTGCATACAAGTAAGTGGTTTTGGGAAATTCTAGATGCTTTTTCCTCTAAATATCATTACAATCTGTCCCGTTTTCCTTGTTCGACTTTTAATAAAATAAGGTTTTTGTTCACTTTAAAGCTGCTTATTACTTATTCTCGGACTCCTAGCCACTGCTACTTGTTCGTTCTTTTTTTTCTTTTGTGTTCTTTCTCATTCTTTACACTTTTTCTCGCGTATTTTTACTCTTGTGTTCCAGATGAATTGCCTGTTAGCTAAATTCTCGTTATTGTGTTCGCTTCTTCCCTCTTAGCTAAGTTCTTGTTGTTTATTCTAATTTTTTGTTTTTGGAATTGCACTCAATGAAACCGTTGGGCATCTTTGTTGTGAAGCTGCTAGGTGTTCCATTGACGCTGATATGTTTATTGAGCAGTTTCTCTAGATGCTTAAGTTGTATGGGCCAAAAATATATGTCATTCCCTCAGGTGCAAGCCTCTAATTGATATTATTATATCTAGGTGGACCACCAACGAATCCACAAACCAAGGTGGTGCAATTTGCACCGACACAAATGCAAACAAGAGCTCTAACACCATGTTAAGTAACAAGTTGTCCCTAAAAGCTTTAACTGTAAGAGATTGGGCCCAGCACTATTTTTTTTAATGTGTCAAAGCATAATATTCTTTTTTGGGTGCATTTTCTAACAGCTTAATCTTCTAGAACAACTTGTAGGCAACATGGTAGAAGAGCTTACGGTGGTTGGCAAGGTCTTGGGTAGGAATTTTCCTGGTTGCAATTGGCCTCGTGTATTTCTTGCTGATTTGCCACTGGATTCATTTATGTACACTGTGAGGGCGAACTAGGTTTTTTCATCGTTGATTTGTCTCTCCACCTGCAACGGGAGACTTACTTGCGAGGGTGACTGTTAAAGCATGATATACAATGGGTCCATCTTTAGTAACCTAAGCTTTAGGAGAACGGGATAAACTTTAAGCTTTAAGATGATAGAACATATCTTTTCGCGTAGGGCATAATGTTTTCTCATTTGGGCTATAAGGAGTGAGGTTTATGAAAATCTTCTTCACCTTTACTGTAATACAGCTCATGAAATTCTGCTGACATCATCCTTGTTCTTTCTTAGTGCAAGAATGACACTTACTCCATGATAGACTTCACTGATGCTTATAGCTTCTTTTGTTCCTGTATTCAACTAATGATTTCTTTTAATTTTAACCGTTCCAGAGCATCTCGTTGGTATTCGCTATTCTTCATTCTCTATGTCCTCTTGGGTGTTTACTTCGTCACCAACTTGATCCTTGCCGTTGTATACGATAGCTTTAAAAATCAGGTATAACATACTTTAATCTGTTTTAGCTGTTCTTTTGAGTCTGCCACTATTGGTCTTATAGATGTTTCTTTGACAGCTCCGGCCACCATAACAGGAAGAGTATGATAAGTAACTATGGTTGGAAGTGATTTAAGTCACCCTTTTAAATGATTTTGGTTATATTATCATACTGTACTTGTCAACTGTCTTCAAATTGCTATCTCGATTTGACACTACCAGTTTGGGGTGATTGTTCACTGTATTTTTAAAGATAGAACATGGGCAAAACAGGCTTACATCTCTTTTTTGTCGCAGCTAGTAGAACAAGTAGGTGAGCAGGACCGTATGAGGATAAGGATGTTGAAGAAAGCCTTTAATCTTATTGATAACTATGTGAGTTTAGATCATATGAATGATTTTTCCATCTCTCTCTCTCTCTCTCTCTCTCTAAATCGAGCATCTTTTGAACTCTTGTACTATTATTTACTGTCATAAAGAGCATATGCCTAGTTTGGTAGGATGCTAATGTTCTGTCATTCCTCGTATGAGTTCTAGCTGATCATTCATGATTATACTCGCTTTTTATGGTTAATAAATTCCCTTAGTATTATTCCATGAGGACTGATGAAATGGATACATAAATTCCACACAAAATTGGATGACTATGGTCTAGTTTTTTCCATTAAGCAGAAAGAACGATAAACAGTTGACAGAAATATATATACATGCATATGTATATATAAATGTAGTTCTACCAAAGATCAACTAATTTTGAAGTAGAAAATAGAACAGTTTCCTTTGGTATACAATATTATCTATGAACTTAACAACTCTATAAGATCGGGAAAGTGAACCTTTTCTTGCCCTTTTGTACACTGTTGGCTGCATCATAGAGGAATAGGATCTCAAGCTTTTAGGGCAGAAATTCTGGCTACTGAATTTTCCCTCTTCAATTAGGATAAACCAGCAGGAAATATCCACACTGACTCCTAGTAGAATTTAGATACTGAAATATTGCTCATGTCCAGTGAATCTAGAATCTCCACATAATTGGATCGTGGAACTTAGTAAATCATGAATCTAAATTTACTGAGAACTATTTTGCCCTAAACTAATGTCAAATTAACCATTCTTTGTAATAAACCCATTTTCTGTGATCAATCCCATGTATGCACTTTGCAAAATTATCAGTTGCCCCACTTTTTCGCCATTGTGCTCTTCTCATTTTCTTCGTTGATCAGATTACGATGTTATGTTCATGTCCTTGGTGATTGCAATTTGTAACCTTGAAATCTATAACAAATTCGTTCAGGTTTTCATTTGGCTCCATTTAGTTTTTCTTTCTATATGTACATGCAGTGCTAAGTCTAATCAACATTGTCCTGTGGCATCTACTTATAGACATTTTTAATCAACAGAATCTTGGGTATCTTGACAAAGAACAATGTATACATCTGTTTGAGGAACTAGATAAGTACAGGTACAGCTCATTCACCACCATATATTGTCTATCCAGTATTTTCTTGTTCAAACTTTTCATTTTCTATTAATTTCCATTGGAAGTTGTTTCATAGTCAATGAACCGCTAATGCAGGAGTGGATCTAAGATCTTGATGCAATTAGGATACAAAGTTACATACTTATGTTACATAGGCTGAATTCTTAGGAAATCAAAATGAGTACTCCACTTTACAGCCTAGCATCAAGAAACTCGTTACTTTCTTATGAAATTTGAAAAAAGTACCTTAAAACAACGTGTCTAGATTTGAACAGCAGAGAATAGCACAGGAAACAATGGCTTTTGTGCCGGCCTCTTGCGCATATAGCAGCGGCATAGGGATCGGAAGGCGCGACGGGGTTGAATCCTCAACACCCAAGCCTCCAATGCTTGAGAACCCTAACTAGAGTGGAGCTGAAGCTCAATCTTACTATTCTTCTTTTCTGTCTTCTTCCAAATTGTCCTAGAGAAGGCAGACTTATCTTCTGTTATACCAACTCCAAAGCTTCCAAAAGAAGCCAACTCTAATCTTTCAAGAGAAGCCAGAACTTTGCACACAAACCCCTCCCAGTAATATCAGACTTCTCTAACTCCCCAAGCATACAAGTACTTTTACAAAATGACCCCAAAACTTCAAAGTTGACTCAGATTAGAGATCAAACTGAAAAGACAATACTACCCCTGACAAAAGTACTACAGAAAATACTTGAAATCAAAACTCCTTAGAATCTGTACATATCTACATGACTTTGCATTATTTTCCCCTTGTTAGAAAGAACTCGCCTATGTGCGAGTCGCCATTTTGCAACTTCGCAAGTTTCAATTTTCATGAACTCTTCCTCACTTAACCATGAGTTCTCATGGTCAGGTTGTCCCGCCCACTTCATGAGAAATCTTAAATATGGCCCTACTCTTGTCTTAATTTCTCGGACGTGGATCGCTCTTTTAACTTTGTCCTTTAGTTTTTGCGGAAACCTCACTTGATGTTTTAACACCAACATCAGCCAATTCATCATGTGCATAATATCTGTGACATTGAAGATGGGGGATATGACTAGACCATGAGGGTACTTCATAGGCATTATCACCAAATTTTCGCAATATCTTGCATGGGCCGACCTTTTTGCTTTTTAATTTGTGAAGAGTACCTGTTGGAAGCCTTTCTTTCCGAACGAAAACCATTACCCACTCCCCAACCTTGAACTCCTTGAACCTCAGGTGGCGATCAGTAGCTTCTTTGAAGCGTTGATTTGTTTCAGCCAATTTCTCTCGAACTTCTTCTGGGACCTCCTTCAGATTTTCAGTGTAGGCTATAGCATCATCACTAGCTCGTGGCAGATTTAAAACATCCATAAGGTCAACAACCTGGTTCGGGTTTCGTCCGTGGACGGATCGGAAAGGACTCTTTCTGGTAGACTTATTCACGGTGCTATTGGAAACGAATTCAGCTTAAGGCAAGATCAAATCCCATTGCTTAATGTTGTTCTTCACTAGGCATCTCAACAAATTTCGCAGATTACTGTTTACTACTTCTGCTTGAGCTCGATATGCGCTGCTATATTGCAAATTCGTGGCCAATAACATGCACAAGGTCCTCCAAAACGGGCTAAAAAACTTAGTGTCTCGATCGGACGTGATGGTTTTGGGCAAACCATGCAATTTAACTACTTCTCGGAAGAAAAGAGTCGCTACATGGGTTGCATCTAAGGTCTTCTCACGTGCAATTGAATGAGCCATCTTTGAAAATCAATCAACGACGACCAAAATGGATTCACTCCTCTTGTTGTCCGTGGTAGCACCAAAAAGAAATCCATAGTAACTTCAACCCACGAAACCATAGGAATTGATAGTGGAGTGTACGAACCTGTATTTTGCTACTGTCCTTTAGATACTTGGCACGTATAACACCTACTTACATACCTATACACGTCTCTTTGTATTGTTGGCCAAAAGTACATTTCAAACACCAAATTCAGCGTCTTATCCCAGCCGAAATGAACTCAAGGCCTCCTCCATGCAGTTCAGCAATCAAAAGCTCCCTCAACGAACTTTCAGGTATACATAACTTCACGCCTTTGAACAAATGACCATCGTTAACAACAAACACAGCACATACATTGCTGCCTCGAGCTGCGTGTTTCTCTAATATCTCTTGAAAATAAGAATCTTCTTTGTATTGCTCTTTGATTACTTCCAACCCAACAACACTAGCTAACATGACTTTTAACAAATAAACTCTTCTACTCAAAAGCATCGGCAACTTTGTTTTAGGAACCAGCCTTGTGTCAAAGAGAAAATGTGTATTCTTGTAGAAATGCCACCCACTTTGCATGCCTCCGACTTAGCTTCTTTTGAAATTTGAGGTAGCGCAGAGCTTCGTGGTCCAAATGCAAAATAAACTTCCTTTGTATCAGATAGTGTCGCCAAAATTTCAAGCTTGAACAATAGCATAAAACTCAACGTCATACGTGGAATGATTTGCCGAGCTTGGTTGAGCTTCTCACAAAAGTACGCGATTGGACGGCCCGCTTGACTTAAAACAGCACCTACTCCTACCTTAGAAGCATCACAATCCATCTCAAAACTATTTTCAATGTCTGGTAGAGTTAGTATAGATGTTTGAGTCATTCTCCTCTTTATCTCTTGAAAACTCTTTTCAGCCTCTAAACTCCAAGTAAACTTTCCAGTTTCCACCCTTGATACATTCAGTAATTGGAGCCATTACAGTGCTGAATTTTTTTGATGAACCACCTACAAAATGTAGCTAATCCATGGAGACTTCTAACTTCAGTCAATGTTCTTGGGGAAAGCCAAGTTGTAATTGCTTGCATCTTTACCGGATCAACCTCTACTCCTTTGGCTGACACAATAAATCCCAAGAACTCCAATCGGTCTACCATAAATCTACACTTTTTGAAGTTGGCGTAAAGCTGATTTCGCCTCAAAAGTTGTAGAACAGACCTTAAGTTTCCTGCTTGGGTTGCACGATCTTTGCTATAAATAAGGATATCATCGAAGTACACAATACATTCCTCCTAATAAAAGGCTTGAGTAATTGATTCATGAATCTCATGAATGTACTTGAAGCATTTGATAGCCAAACGACATAACCAACCATTCGTAGAGCCCTCTTTGGTCTTGAATGCAGTTTTCCATTCATCTCCTCCTCGGATTCTTATTTGGTGATAACCGCTCTTTAAGTCAATCTTTGAGTAAACTTTTGAACCAGACAACATATCAAGGATATCGTCCATTCTTGGTATAGGGAACCGGTACTTGATGGTTATCTTATTTATAGCCCTGCTTTCCACACACATTCTCCAAGTTGCATCCCTCTTCAGTGTGAGTAAAGTTGGCACAACACAAGGACTTAGACTTCCTTGGATGAACCCCTTCTTAAGTAAGCTGAAACTTGCTTCTGCAGCTCGTCGTGCTCCTTGGGACACATCCTATAGTGCGGTAGGTTTGGTAAGACAGCTCCAGGCACCAAATCAATATGGTGTTATATGTCTCTTATTGGCGGTATCCTTCGGGCTACTCATCAGGCATAACATCTTTGAATTCCTCTAGGAGTTCCCTCACCCTTGCTGGAAGCACTTGGGCTGCGTCTCCTCCTTCCCAAGAAGAATACACACAATCCCACTCTCTTTACTTTCTTCCAAAAGGTCACGATTATTCAGAGTGTGGTCGACCAGCCCTTTCCCTTCATTGCTAGATCATCCTTCATCGGCTTTAGCACAAGCTTCTTCTTTCTCTCACCATCTTTTATAAGTGTTTTGAACGCCATCATGCATTGTTTTTCGCTCATATTGCCAAGGTTGACCTAGTAAAATATGGCGTGCATCCATGAGAACGACATCACAATACACCCCCTCTTTAAAAGACCCAATGGAAAAGTTAACATGGCATGTTGATGAAACCATTACCTCGTTTCTGTTTATTGAACCAAAGGATTCGATATGGCCGCGGATGTCTCTCGGTTTTAAGCTTTAATTTGTCACCCATCTCTTGGGAAATTTGATTTTCGCTCCTTCCACTGTCTATAATTAGATTGCAAAGCTTTCCTTTCGCCGTATAACGTGTGCGAAAAATATTCCTTCGCAATCATCATCTTGGTTGTTAGCGGTGGTGCAAGCATAGAATATCAAATAACAAATGTTTCTCCAACGACATCACCTTCAATCTCCTCTTCGTCGAGACCAGACTCACATGTGTCCACGTGGTCTTCACCTTCAAAATTAGCGAAGTTTTTCTCGAATCGAGCCTCTTGGTCCTCTGAAAGATTAACCCAAATATCAGCTCCTTTTGGACCTTGGTTTGACTGTGCTCAAATTCAAAACACCTGAAACATTTTCCAGCAATTTCAACCTGATTATTGGGTCGTCCTTGGACGACACTCCCACCGTTGGTGTTTGCTTGTTGTTAAGGACGCGGAGGAGTAGTGTACGGCCACCGCTAGTGGTGTTATTTTCTTTGCTAGTTGAAGCATTGTTGTTGCACTTGTAAACAAGCCTTCTAGAGGAACCACGAATGAGATAGATTTCAACTTTTAATGCAAGCTGATATGTAAAGGTGTCAATGGGCCGGGCTTGGGTCGGGCTGGGCGTGAAACGGGCTGGCGCCGGGCCAAATGGGTTGGAAATCGGGCCGGGCCGGGGCGGGCCAGATGAGGGGGTATCTAGGCCCAGTCCAAGCCCTGGCCCTAGGCCCAATATTTAGGGCTGGGCTTGGGCCCAACTAATTTTTTTTCTTCAAAAATTCTTGTTATTCAAAGTAAAAAACTTGAACTGCAGTTTACTATTATGTAAGTAAATTGTAATGTAGTACTATGACTAGGATTCTGTAATGGAGTATACGATTTGTACATGTAGTAATATATGTGTATGCAAGTAACTAAAAATGCCTAGACACGCACATATATATGTAGTAATATGTGTGTAGACAATAATATTTCTAGCATTTAAATATTCAAAAAAATCTTAATTGGTTTACTAATATTAGGACCTAAAATATCGTATTTTTCTAATCCCTTTTTGGTTTAAAAATATATATGTCCATATCTCTTTTTCAAGTTAATATTAAAGAAATTGCACCAAACTCTTTCTTTTTTTGTTGAAATGTCTTTTATATACTAAAGAACAATATGCAATGTACATCATTTACGGTAGTTCAGGGGACAACCATTAAACCTAACTCTTTGACCTCAGAGAGGAGATGATCAGCCAGCTGAATAGCAGTCCTGGCCAGGAGGGGAGGCTGAGCCTCAGTGGTACGGTGGGGTGGTGGAGTCAAAAGAAGGTGATAATAATTGATGGTATTAAATTGAAGATAAATTTGTTCATAGGCCTCCTCCTTTTATCCGGGCTTGGGACCAGTTGCTTGTAAGCAAGCAGGCGAAGTTACCTATTTAAATATATGAAAAAAATCTATATTTTGTGAAAATTTTTTTTTCTAAAAACTCGACAAAAGGAAAATAAAAAGAAATTTACCTAATCATTCAAAAGATTTCAACGTCCGAGCCGTTGTTCCTCCTATTATCAATCGCTTTTTGCTCGTGGTATTTCGCATCAAGATAATCCTTCTAACATAAACATAGCTCGAGCGACTCGGGGTTAAGACGACTCCTCCTATCATCCAAAACCCTCCCGCTCGCTGAAAATGCCGACTCTGAAACAACCCATGGAGGCTTGCACTGGCAGTACATCCCGTGCAATTTGGGATAAAGTTTTACACATGTTTTGATTTTGTTTCCAAAAAGTTAACAAATCACATTAACCTGTTCTTGCATTGATAAAGCAGAATAATGATTAGAATTGGCATATAAACCAATCTCATTAAAAGAGGAAAAAGTAGACGAACCTGCTGAATTAGAAGTACCTTCACCTGAAAAGTTGTCTTGCTACTAGATGTTTAAGGCCCTTAAGGTATGACGCATAATACATTTCACCACTCGATGATGAATCTCGCCCGTGCACGTTAGCGGAATTATGATATAGGTTGAACAGATCCTCAACACTTTCACTGTAAGTCTGGTTGTGTCCGCTTCTGTGTAGGTCATTAGTCTTGCATCTCTTGTATCGAGTGGTTCACGCCATGCAACTTTAACCTAGGATCTAAACAAGTAGCCACAGCAAAAATAATAGGCAGTTTCTTCCAATATTTATTAAACTTTTTGTCCATCTCTTTTACTATTTCCTGAAAGGATCCTATATATCTCCATTTTGTTAACATTGTAGCCATCTTGAGAATTTCTATTACAGCGATAGAAGAGGTGCGATAGTACGTACCAGACAATATATTGGTAGACGTGTAAAATACCTTCAAAAATTCAGATAGGTGTGTAGCCATCTGCCATTCCGTGGGAGTTGGCAAGCCGTCTGGGAACGCAATTAGTAGGAAATGTGTATATACTTCCTTGTATGCCAGAATATGTAAAAGCATATGATATGTAGAGTTCCACTTATGGACCACATCTGTAAGTAGTCTCCTGCGAGGCATATTATATTGAACACACAACGCTTTGAAATGTTGTGTTCTCAGATCCGAACTATTAATAAACGCTGTCATACCCTTCATTTTGAGAAGAATATCTCCTGCAGGAGCTAAACCATCTTGAACAATTAAATTAATTATATGACAAACACAGGGAACATGAAATAATTCACCAGCAAGTACAGGTTGAAGGCTCTTCTTTAAAGCTGCAACAGCTAATAACAGCTTTATTGTTAGTAGCATTATCAAAACTAATACTCATAATCTTATTCTTTAATTTAAACGTGGTACATGAATTACTTATAATAGTAGCAACGTTAATTGCATCATGCGGAAAAGGAAAGAGTTTGAAAGCGATGATTCTCTTGTTCATAGTCCAATCAACATCAATCCAATAGGCCGTCACACAAGCATAACTAACAAAAGTAAACGGAGATTTCCAAATATCAGAAGTAAGATTAACTCTACCGTTAAAATGATCGAAATAATCAATCAAGCATGTTTTAGCAGCATTATACTGCCGCAGTGCATCGGATCTAGTTGTGTTTTTATGAACATTTTTGTATAAAGGTTGCACGTAGGTATTCATATATCTAGAGTGCTTAGCATTATCGGCAAAACTAAAGGCTTGTTCATCGTGAATAATAAATTCAGCGAGACCGTCTCTTTGCTCTCGCTGATTATAAACAAATAACTTACCGTCAAAAGATAACTGCGTTTGGCTAGGTTCGACGTGGCCTTGTCGAGGTGCACACTGAGGGTAATGCCTGTTAAGATGTCCATTACCACTACCAGAAGAAAATAATTTAGCACAGTACTTACATCGAGCTTTTCGGACGCCGTCCACCATAATTTCATCAAAATGATTCCAACACTCGGCTTTCTTTTTTTTCGCCTTTTGGACTTCTGGCTCACTACCGGAAGGATTGCTCGGCCCTTCTCCATCATGAGCGCTCATCGGGTTAACATTATGCCACGGAGTAGTAGCTTCGCCAATCGAGCTGCGTCCTTGACTATAATGCTGGGTATCTTGTGAAGGCGTGTATTCAAGATCTGGAATGTTTTGATTGAACTCTCAATTGGCTTGGGTATCTATCATATAGCCTGTACTCATTCGTGCAGGAATGAATGGTTGGTGGTGCTGCTTGTGGTGGTGGTGTTCTTCTTTGTGATGATGATCCACATTTCAGTTTTTTCAAAAATTCAAACATATTTGACGCTAAATTTTCTTACTAGAATGAAAAATAAAACTAGTAAGAGGAACTAAGTGCAAAGTAATAAGAGTAGTAATTAGTAATTAGAAATAACAATTAACTAATATACTTGTAATTTAAAATTGGAGAGAGAGTAATTAAAAAGAATTTAGTAACAGTAATTAATAAGAATTCACTAATTAGTAATTAGTAGCAAAAGAATTAGAAGTAACAAATAAATAAGAGCAGTAGTTAATAATTAGAATTTAGCGAGAGTAGTAATTAGTAACAATTAACTAATACTTGTAATTGAAAATTGGAGAGGGAAATGGTAGCAAAGCTTGTATAAATGTAGAATTTTTAGACAAGAGAGAGTAATTGGTGTGAAAAATATGAAAGAAAATGGTGTGAATTTATAGATTTTTCAAAGTCCACAAAAGACCAAAATGCCTCTTAAAACTAGTCGTTTATAGTTGTTGGGGAGGTTGAAAGTGTAAAAAACTTTAAAAGAGTAGTTAAAAATTAGTTGGACGAAAATACCCCTTAAACTAGCCGTTATATAGCTATTGGGGGGGGGGGGTAAAAGTAAAATTTTGGCAAAAAATGTGGAATCTATCCGTTGGGAGCAAAGGGGACGAAATCAAAATGTTTGAAAATAGTAGGCCCCCCCACTTTAGGGCAAAAAAATAGGGCCTGTTGTAGGGCCCAAAATAAGGCCAATTTCGGGCCAAGAGTGGGCCGGGTCGGGCCAGCTCTAAAAAAACAGGCCATGGCCTAAAAATGGGCCAGTTTCGGGCCAGCCTATTTTTTAGGGCCTGACTCGAAAAAAAATAGGCCTGGCCTTATCCTTGGCCCAAGGCCCTACGGGTTAGGGCCAGTACTATTCATCTCTAGGGCCGGGCCAGCTGGGGCCTATTTAGGGCAGAGCGGCCCTGCCCTTTTGTCACCTCTACTGATAAGCATCACTGACTTTATAAGGGCGTTGCAGGCTCACCTGATCTTAATAGCCATTCACATATCGACTAGCCTTTTGGCTCTCCATTTCAACAAGATTGCTCCTCAATGACAATTTATGGAATTCTTGAGTGCACTCCTCCGTCTTCTCATGTTGTCGTAAGTTTTGCGCTCTTTGGTACAGAGCTTGGTCATAATCCCGAGGCAAGAACTGAGCTTTCAACTTCTCCTTCATGTTATCCCACATCTGAATTTTTGCTTTTCTCCTTGAAAAATCTCTCATTTTGGTAATGCTTCCACCACATAGAACCTGGATCTTAGCTTTGCCCCTACAAGCTTCACCTTCCTCTCCTCATGTACTTCTTTCCAATCAAATTAAGTTTCAATGCTGTCCATCCAATCTAAGAAACCCTCTGGTTCCATGTCACCATCACATTCAGCAATATCAACTTGGATGCCATACTCTTTCGAATTTGTAGACCATGTACTATGCGATCTTCCCATCCTTGACGTCCTCTATTATTTTGAGCACCCCTATGCAATTCAGGCCTTCTTCCATCTTCCATCACCATCACTTGCTTCCTCAGTAGAGTGATTCAGTTCATTTGCCGCATCTCGAACACGACTAGATTCATTCACTGTGGTTCCCACGGTTAGGGTTACTGATTAATTGAGTAACTAGTTGGGTGAGATTTTGAACTTGATCTTTCGACTCTTCAAACATGTCTACTGTTACATTTCTGCCCCTCCGACCTGTTCCACCCTTTTCAGCCGTACTTTTCGCAGCTCAGACCACCCAAAACTAGGTAGCACGGACACGGACACGGTGTCGGTATCGCAATTTATATTTCACAATCTAAAATAACAAACAATAATGAAAAACTATAAGTTATCATTTATTTGATCAATATTTATTTAGTTAATATACTGGAAATGCAACAACAAAGGGAGAAAAGAAAAAAAAATAAAAGAAAGAAATGGGAGGACAAAGGAAGAAAAGGAAAAGGACAGAAATGGGAGGACAAAAGAAGAAAAAGGAAAAAGACAGAAACAAGAGAACAAAGGAGAAAAGAAAAAAGAGGACAGAAACGAAGGACAAAAGGAGAAAAAGAGAGGACAGAAACGGGTCAACAAAAGGAAGAAAAGAAAAAAAGAGAAGGACGGGAGGGAGGGAGTGACGGAAAGGAGAACCAGCACCGCCGCAACTTGTGGGTTAGCGACGGCGTCGGAGGAGCTCCAGCGACGATGGCGAGACCTCCGGCGACGACGACGGGCGACGGCGACAGTGGCTAGCTTCTCTTCCTTCGGCGACTGTAGCCCAGATCTGTTGGCTTCGGCTTCGGTATCTCCGTCGACTAGCTCCGGCAACACCAGATCTGTTGAAATTGGCCTCAAACGGTAAGACACTGCTCCACGCCGTGTCCGACACTCGTTGACGAAGTGTCCGACACGGTGTCAGAAATTAAAAAAAAATAAAAAATTTCCGACACCGATGAGCCGTGTCCGACACGTGTCGGGCGGTGTCCGGAGGGTGTCGGGGTGTCCGTCCGTTTAGGACACCATACCTCCACCTAGGAGAGGTGTCCGTGCTTCAGAGACCCAAAATAAGGAAACAAGCAGCCCCGAAGAAAGAACTTGCTCTAGATATCAGTTGATGCAATTAGGGATGCAAAGTTATGCGCCTACTTATATTACATAGGCTGATGTCTTAGGAAATCAAAACGAGTACTTCACTTTACAGTCTAGCATCAAGAAACTCTTTAACTTCTTATAAACTTTGAGAAAAGTACCTTAAAACGTGTTCTAGATGTGAGTAGCAGAGATTAGCACAGAAAGCAGTGGCTTTGTGCTGGAATCTAGCGCATATAGCAGCGGCAGAGAGATCGGAAGGCGCCACGGGGTTGAATCCTCAAAATCTAGGCCTCTAATGCTTGAGAACCCTAGGCGGGGTGGAGCTCAAGCTCAATTTTACTATTCTTCTTTTCTGTCTTTAGCCAAAGTGTCCTAGAGAAGGCAGACTTGTCTTCTATTATACCAAGTACCAACTCCAAAGCTTCCCAAAAAGCCAATTCTAATCTTCTAAGAGAAGCTAGAACTTTGCACACAAACCCCTCCCAGTAATATCAGACTTCTCTTACTCCCAAAGCATACAAGTACTTTTACGCTAAGAAGCACGGATGCGGATGTGGGTGCGGATACGGCATTTTTGAAAATTTTAGGATACATGTGCAGCGGGGATACGGCAAATTTTATAAATATTTTTTTAATTATATACACTTAGTATTAAATTTTTAAACAGTTTGAATCTCAATAATCATAATATATGTGTTGGTTATATGTAAAAAGAAATTAATATTTCAAACAAAGTAGTGAATTTTAGAGTTTAATGGGCTTTTTCGTAAATTTTAAAGCTTTCAACCAAATTAGTGAGAATTTGTTAAGTTTAATGGGCTGTTTTATAAATCTTAAAATTGTAAATTTCAAAAGAATAAAGTTTTATGTGGTATCACTTTTATTTCTTTGAAGTACTGGGGTGGTTTTTGTAATAACTTAACAATGGGTACTTTAACATAAAATAACAAACTAATGCTGAACTTGAAAGACCCCTTTTGGTATTAAACTGGAATCTGAGCCAATTAAGCTTAACATTGATAACATCGACAATGGAATCTGAGCCAATTAAACTTAACATCGATAACATCGACCGACTGACCGTTCTTCTTCTTCTCTGGCCGCAGGCCGCTGCCGTCGCCGTCACTGGCACCGGTAAGTCCTTCTCCTCCTCCTCTTCTTCTTCTCCTTCTGCTTCTACTTCTTCTCTCCAGTCTCCTCTCTCGTCAGAGTCCTTGCCGGTGGTCGCTAGTGTCGCTGGAGTGGCCAGTTGTCACCAATCTGCCCGGTGGTTACAGATCACCGGTAGGGATGGCAATTAAATCCGTACCCGGCTGATCTCCGCCCCGCCCTGTTAGGAGCGGGTTATTTTGACTTTGACCGGGTTAAGGGGCGGGTATGGTATTTTTTTTTCAAATCCGCAGCGGGTTAGGGGCGGGTATGGTATTCTGTCCAACCCCCCCTGTATCCGACCTGCGCCTAACGCGGTCCCGCCCCGTTACACTTATTCTATGCACTAGCCAATCTTAGCCGTCCATCCATAAATATATATAGTCACAAACCCTAAAAGTTTCTAATCTTCTCTTCTCTCCTCTCTGCCGATCTGCCACCCCACCTCCTTGTCTCTTCTTCATCCCCGTACCGTCGGCATCCGTCTTTACCTCGCCGAGCATCGTCTGCAACATAGTGTATGTTCACCATGGGATCGGGGTGAATGCAAGATAGTTGCCTCCTTTCATCAAAACAAAGAAGCTGTTCCTATAGTGCTGGTGATAGTACTGTTGCTGCTGAAAGTGTTGAGAGAAGCTACACTGGTAAATCGTGCATTTGGTAAGCTCCTTAAACACGCATGGTGAGTGAATCTGCTGTCCACCATCGCATGTTAATTAGCCTATCTAGTATTTACTTGATAAAAAATTTGGTTTGATTTCCCTTCGGCTTGCAGAGCTCTGTAGATTGGCATCGACTATGGCTTTTACAGCTTAAGGAATGCTAGGTACAGGTGTATTTATGGGGACGAAGGAGTCAGCTTTGTGCAAGGACATGGAATCTTGGCCGGAGCTCCTTGTAGTTTTGAGATTTTGCTGTATGATAGGAAACCATTGATTGCATTTTTTTTACTTTTAACAAATACCCTATTGCATTTTACAAGGATAGTTTTTTGTGTTTTCTGCTTGCATTGTTCTTGATGTTGTTTTAGAGCTTTTGCTCCTGGTAGGTTTGGTTGCAATGAAATTCTTTTACCGGTGAAAATGTATATGTTGTACAATAGAGAACAAGTAGAAGAATATAGGACCAAGTAATGCCAAAGTATAAACAGTGCTGGGATCAACACCAAGGGCACGGCGGGGCGGATCGGGGAGGGGGCGGTTTTTCTAAACTAACTTAGGATCGGTTATGGTATTATATTTTTTTGACCCGGTGGCGGGGCGGGGCGAGATTCTAGTGCTACCGAAAATCCGTACCCGCCCCATTGCCATCCCTAATCACCGGATACGCACCCGAGCCGCACCAGATATTTAAGATAAAAAAAAAAGTTGGACACGCAACGGTGCCGCACCCGAGGCGCACCCGCACCCGACGCGTATCCGGTGCCGGTGCTTCACCCTAAATGCCGCACCGTTGCTTCATAGCTTTTGCCAAATGACCCCAAAACTTCAGAGTTGACTCAAATTAGAGACCAATCTGAAAAGACAATTCTACCCCTGACAAAAAGTACTACAAAAAATACTTCAAATAAAAATCCCCTACAAGTTGTACATATTTACGTGACTTTGCATCAGATCTCTTCTTAAGGGGGACCAAAATACATATCGAACATAATAGCCAAAATCTTCTAAAAATCATTAAATTACACAAAAATATTCACATATGTTGTACTGTATTGGTGCACCAAATCAAAAATATATATGTATGGTAAATATGAACCAAGTTGTTATGGCATAGAAAGAAATTTTGAATCCGCCAACATTACATATAAGTATGCGTTAAATTAACAAAAATATATATATGAACATGAACCTAGTTGGTATGGCATAAAAACAAATTTTAAACTAGTCAACATTGAAATGTTGAGTGGTTTAACCTTAATTAGATAGAGTCTACTTAAAGAGATCACTGCTTTAAAATAAAAATGTAATTTACGAAGCTTACAACTCCTTTACATACAAATAACCGAGTTTCAAGGGCAAATTGCATTAGTAATGGGATTAATTAAGCCAGTCATTTGAGTTCCAACATGTCTGGGGGTGGCCATCGCCCCCACTTGCCACCCGTACATCCACTCCCGTGTCAATTGATGGACAGGGGTTTGCTTGTGAAAAGAAGGGTTGCTCAACCTGAGTGTCCTAAAGTAGGTTTTTCGTCCTTTTTTCATTTATTAAGTCACCCCTGGGAGTCATCCCAAACCGGTTCAGGATTGTACTAACAAACTGATCAAAACCATAAACCGCAGATATATAGGTAACACAGAGCTACTAAAACCCTCATTGCTTTAACAGTCTCCTCCACGGACTGCATGCACAAACGTTGCAGCACATCAACGAGAATCATACAAATGGCAAAAAAATTCAAGCCGAACCAGAGACAAGACCTTGCACAGCCGTGACTTGTGAGCTTTAACACCATGTTTGTTAACCAACTTGTTGAAGAGCTTAATCTGTCAGAGAATGGGGCCAATGCATATTCATTTTTTAGCAGCTCCCTTATGTCGGTCCCACAAATAATGCAGACACATTAAACCTTGAAAATTGAGTGATAATCGACAGAGGAATCCGTGCGACCCTTTCTCAGTCAAGTTCCTTTCTCTTTGCATGGAGAGGTTGCGTTAAGACAAAGACTCAAGTTCTCTCTTTTGATCAGCGTATTTGAGGATAAAAGTCGTAAAAAATATGTTTTTATAGTTCTGCGAATTTATGGCCTTTGTGGAAAGGCGTGTCATGACAAACATCGATTGCACTTTGCTTCTTTGGATCAGACACGTGCACACGTGACTGCTTCTGTTCGTATGTGTGCACGGTTGCACAGCATATATCTTAGAGAGTAAACCAGGTGACAGATGTAAACCTTGTTTAGTTAGGCTTGTAAACATCCTGGAGAGTCGAACGATTTTTCTGTCAATTTTATAAGCATTGAGGCTGAATCGCTTTCTAGCTCTTTTTTTTGGATTCTAGTTGATGCCAGATTATACAAGTATCCCTAATTTTCTCAGGGACTTTGTTTTTGGCCTATTGACTTTCTTTAATTCGCATGTATCTTTCATTATAACATGGCAACCTTGCATCAATGATGTATCTCTCTTCAT
The DNA here is from genome assembly GCA_033070095.1 of Escallonia herrerae. Classification (NCBI taxonomy): domain Eukaryota; kingdom Viridiplantae; phylum Streptophyta; class Magnoliopsida; order Escalloniales; family Escalloniaceae; genus Escallonia; species Escallonia herrerae. Next base: position 105,843 of record JAVXUP010002257.1, on the reverse strand, counting down.
ATATGTAGGACATTGCCAAAAATATCGAGAGAAGATTATGAGTTAATAATTGACGAATTGGATGATAGTAACGACTTCAAGGTAATCTGTTTTCTCTTGTTAGGCTTTTAATGTGAATAAATTCCTGACGTACTTTTCTTTACAACACTTGATGTTTGTTCTTCTTTGTTGACACTCAGTTTTTCCATGTTAAAACATTTTTTAAAACTTGTATGTTGAATTCATTTTTTTAATCAGTTATTGTTTGGGTTACCATGCGAAGTATGGATTGTAGTCTCCTTCAAGTAGTAGTCCTTCTCGAATTGGTGGGGGGAGGGGGGGGGGGGGGTGGGGTTGAATCCGAGAGGCTACTTGAAGTCTTTTTCAACTAGTAGTCCTCTTTTGCAACTTCGTGATCCACTTTATTATCGCTTCAATTGTCACATACAAATCCCATCATTGCCAATCTCGGGCCAAAATAATCCTCGTTGTTTTCTCCCTTGCGCCAAATTTCTGCCACCAATTTAGCTTATTGGCCTCCGTTTTTTTATCTTTGACTTGTTGCAGGCCTGTGGCTTACCTTCTATGACGTCCCTGAGTCACCAACTCTCTGATTGTAGTTTGTTGGTTGTTTGCCTTTAGACGATCATGATCAGAATCTGCTGCAAGTCCATCTAGATGATCTGCAATTGCAGAACTTGTTTACATGTGCAAGTAAGTTACCAGGAGTAAGAAATGGAAAAGTTAATGTGAATCTAGAGTAGTCAGTAAAAAGTCAAAGTCCAATATTCATGTGGTTGGATAGTGGGAGGAAGGTCACAACCAAGAGGAAGATAAAATATTATTTCAATAATGCAACTTCTCCTTTCATCTATAGGACTCTCTAGGAGTCTTCAATCTACCTAAAGCTCCGTTTACTCCATCCATATTGGTGAACACACACTACATGAATCTCTACACATTAATGTACTAAATACAAGAAGATAAGTTACTAGGCATGATTAATAGACCTGAGGTTCAAAGTACTGAAAAGGATGTAAATATTATAGATACAGCCATCAAGTGTGTGTCCAAGTTGTTAGCATATAAGATCCACTGCTGCACTGCATCAAATACGGGATGGGAAATGAGGGTTGTGCTGCATTCTTTGAGAGGAAGCGGTGGTGGAGTGATGGGTGCTATGAAGCACGGATGCGGGTGCTGGTGCGAATACGACACGGGTGCTGATATGCGAATACGACATTTTTTGGAAATTTTAGGATACGGGTGCGGCGGGGATACGGCAAATTTTATAAATAATTTTTTTAATTATATACACTTAGTATTAAATTTTTAAACAGTTTGAATCTCAATAATCATAATATGTGTTTGATATATGTAAAAAGATATTAATATTCCAAACAAAGTAGTGAGGTTTTAAGTTTAAAGGGCTCTTTCGTAAATTTTAAAACTTTCAACCAGATTAGTGAGAATTTGTTAAGTTTAATGGGCTGTTTTATAAATATTAAAATTGTAAATTTGAAAAGAATAAAGTTTTTATGACTTTTATTTCTTTGAAGTACTGGGGTGGTTTATGTAATAACTTAACAATGGGTACTTAACATGAAATAACAAACATGTGTCAAGAGTCAAAAGTCATCTCATCTCCATACAGCCAACATAGATAACATCGACCGTTCTTCTTCTTCTCTGGCCGCACACCGTCGCCGATAAGTCCTTCTCCTTCTTCTTCTCCTTATTCTGCTGCTTCTCCTTCTTCTCTCCAATCTCCGCTCTCATCAGATTCCTTGCCGGTGGTCGCTGGAGTGGCCGGTGGTCGCCGGTGTCACTGGAGTGGCCGGTGGTCACATATCGGCCCGCTGGTCACAGATCGCCGGATACGCAACCGAGCCACACCCGATATTTAAGATTTAAAAAATAAAGAAATAATGTTGGACACGCACCCACGCCGCACCCGACGTGCACCCGCACCCGACGCGTACCCGGTGCCGGTGCTTCATCCTAAGTGCCGCACCTGTGCTTCATAGGATGGGTGGTACAGTGGCTACAAGAAAGTGACAAAGCCTAACTGGAAAACGAAGGAGGATGATGGCTAGTTTACTTCCAAGAGCTAAGACAAATGCTGAAATGCCCGATGCCCCTGACATGAAATTTATATCTAGTCTATTCGGTTGGAAGGACCAGTCTTATAGTTCATGCTAGTTAGGAAATTAAATGTAACAATTCGTTCTCTAGAGTCCAATGGCAAAAAAAGATAGCAGTTTTTGGTTTACTGGTGTAGTTACCTATTTTTAACTAAGAAAGTCTTAAGCTGAGTTAAGGATGGAGGGTTTTGAACCACGCTGTCAGTCTGTATACCGGTACTATCTAGAAAATCAGTTGGATGATGTAGTTGAGGAAGTGCGTCTGGTGGAATATAGTTCTGCTAAAACTGATAGGTTGGACCCGCTACTTCCTACTGATGGAACTTTCCTGGTAGTATAATGTATGGTGCCTATATTTTTTGGGGCATTGAGACACAATATCTCAGTAGCAAAACAATATGACAAGTGGTGCATAAATAGGAATTCTGGTTGCATGAACTGATAGTGGCAGGTGTTGTGACTAACACCCGTGTTCCTCTTTAATACGTATTTGGTCCAATTAATAATTAGTAGGAGGACCGAATTCGTGCTAAACCATAAGGACCAAGGGGAACTCCAATGATGTGCACTCAGACAGGCACACATGCACCCATATAGACACAATATTTTTGACCGCTTAGGTTCTTGTGGATAATTTACTGACAGTCTCTTATTTACCTACCGTTCTCTCTTTCTTTCCGTTTGTGTTCTGATCATTTGTTGTACTCTTCTTCTCACGTAGATAAATCAGGATGAATTTTCTGACCTTTGCAATGCCATTGCACTAAGGTTTCAAAAGGAGGATTCAGTAAGTTGCATTCCTCTAGAGTTGAAGCTTCAACGACGTCTTATTCAACTTATACATTTTTCTAATGGTCATTTCGATAATATGATTCTGTCTGCAGCTACCAATCTTTGAAAGTTTTCCAAGAGTATACCATTCGTTCTTATCCGAGAAGTTGAAAGCTTTTGTTCGAAGTCCCATTTTCGGATACATCATTGCATTTATTCTCATCTTGAATCTAGCTGCCGTAATCATCGAGACAACGGTATGAGCCTGAAAAGTTTTGTGGAACTTAGTCCGAAGGAATGCTACTCTGGTCAAATTGACTTTGTGAAGTCCGATTGTTTGATCTGCAGTTTTTGTGTAACATTACTTGAGAATCATGTCATTCGCTTGACAGTTGTTGTCAACAGAGTTAGATACAGAGTAAGGTCGTAGGTCATGGCTAGTAGATCCAACTCATTTCAAGATTTGATGGATTATCTTCTTTGTTTCGCTGGAACCAGAGATTACTATTTTGAGGCAGAAGTAAGAAAAATCAAGTCCTTTTGGGTTCAGGAGCAATTTTCTTGCTGCAAAATGGGATGAAGCCCATTGTGGCGGGCAGCCCATGTGAGATCTTTTTCTGAGTTGGCCTATGAGCTAGTAGTCGATGCAGTGGGGCTGATCCTGGCTCAATGCCTACTAAGGGAGTAAGCGGTTGATGTCAGAAAAAAATCTGGGAGAAGGAACCCTTGTGAGGCGGTTGATGTCAGAAAAAAATCTGGGAGAAGGAACCCTTGTGAGGAATTGCCCCTTTCTTGACTGCTTTCTGGGCCGGGTGACCCAGGATGGAGTCCACCATACTGTTGTGCTCCATCTCGGACCTGGTTGGTGGGGTGGCTGAGCTGGGACCGCTGCAGCAGGGTGGCCCGGCTTCGGGGATCACTAAGTGGGAGATGCCGGACTTTTTGGTGGTGCTTGGATTGATTACTTTATGGGTCAGTGGCTTCGATTTGCAGATATATGAGCACGTATTTGCTTTTAGAACATTGCTTCATGATTAGATCCTTCAACTTGACCTTAATCTAGTCTATGCAGAAGCTTTTGTTGGGTTCGATCTTGACATTTCTTCTACTTATATGGAGCTTTAAAGCAACCTCGGTGCTGTTGAGATGTTTTAATTTTTGTTTATTCAGTATGTCAAGCAATGGCAACTAGCCTGCTGTTGGATGTTAGTGGTGTTTTTGTGTTGCTCTCACTCGAGTGGGCATTTTTCTTCAGTTTATGATAATGTGTCGCCCCGGATCACACTGGATTATTCACGCCCGTTTTGATCCATGGTCCCAGCATTACTCTCGAGTATAAGTGTGTTCTTGGAATAAAAGGTCTTGAACCATGGCAAGTAGCATTCCCTCAAAAAAAAAAAAAAGAAAGAAAAGTTAAAAAGGGTGAAGTCGATGAAAACTGCTGCTGCGCCCCCCCCCCTCCCTCTCTCTCTGTCTCTTTGATCAAGCCTCAAAATATGGAATGGTCCAGTGAATGAGGCATTCTACCTCAGTCTTTCTTCTGCCGAGTTTGCACTCGGTTTAGCAACTAGATCATCCGAAAGGGATAAACAACAGTTTTTGCTATATACCCTGTCACATTTTGGATTTACTTTGCTTGGCTCATTTGGATTTTCAATTTGATTTGATTGCAAATATGCTGACGTTTTCTTGATTGGCGTTACAGCTTGATATAGAGAATAATTCTGGTCAGAAGGGTTGGCAAGAGGTAGAGTTTGTCTTCGGTATGGACTTGACGAATCTCTACATCTAACTTACAAATATCTTCACCATTAAGGATTACCGTTTGTTTGCTCTGAGCTTGTTTAACACTTTGAGCCCCTTGTTCCCATTCTGACAAGCATACTTCAAACCACCTGGAGAGATTCGCAAGTTGCAACTGCCTTTCTAATTGTTGAAGCAACATAACTATTATTCTCCAGTTCCCTAATAGCTTAAGCTTTTGGGGCAGTTTTTCACTTTCAGAGCTCTTACTTGGCTAGATCTTGGGTTCAATTCTTATACTCTTTGCAATTTTCAATCAGTTTGTTTATGCACTTTGTGGAGGTGCACCATGATTTTTTTCTCGTTAAAGCATCAATTTAGCAATAACTGGAGAGCCTACACAACACCCAAGTTGAAGTGTTATAAGCAATGAAGCAAGAGCAAGGCACTTCGGATGAAGCACCAGCACCAAGGTGCGCGTCTGGTGCAGCACGGGTGCATTTCGGGTGTGTGTGGTATTTTTAATTTATTTGTTTAATGTCTAAATACTGGGTGCGGCTCGGGTGCGTATCGGACTGTGGAAAGGGCATATCGGTGGCCACCGGCAACCACCGGCCACTCCAGCAACCACCTTTTGGGACCACCTGCAACGAATCTGAGAAGAGGGAGGAGACTGGAGAGAAGAAGCAGCAGCAGAAGGAGGAGGAGGAGAAGGAGAAGAAGGAGAAGGAAGAAGTACTCAACGGAGACCCAAGGCGGCGTGCGGCGATGTGGGATGAATAAGAAGAAGAGGGAATCCGGCTGTGATGTCGATGTTATCGATGTGTTGGAGACAGTTGTTTTCATTTAAACCACTTACTAACTTATTACTTAACCAGCCCCAGTACTTCAAGATAAGAAAGTACTACCACATATACAAACTTCATTGTGTTCAGCCATACAATTCTAATATTTACAAAGCAGCCTATTAGACTTAACAAACTCTTACTAATTTGATTGAAACTTCAAAGTTTACGAAGCAGCTCATTTAACTTAAACATTCACTACTTTGGTTCAAATACATACACACACACACATATATGTGTGTGTGTGTGTGTGTATTTTTACTTTTGCATATATCTAATACTTATATTATGATACTTAAGATTCAAATTGTTTAGAAATTCAATACTAAGTGTACATAATAAAAAGAAGTACATATATAAAATTTGTCGTATGACCGTATCTGCACCCGTATCCTAAAATTTTCAAAAATACCATATACCCGTATCTGCACCCGTGTCATATCCGCACCTGCTCCCGTGTCATATCCACACCTGCACCCGTGTCCGTGCTTCATAGGCTAAAAGTATGCCTAACATAGGCTAGTCTAGGCCCTTGTCTTATGTCATAGCTTAGTCATCCTATTTGTCTTATACGTTTGTGCTATCTACTTGTGTCTGTGTGTATCTTGGTGTTATGTTGTCTCATTATCTCTCTCCACCTCTCTCTCTATCTCTGCTTCCAATCTGCTTTCAAAGTATTGGTAAAGAACTAAAATAATAATGTCAATAGTGTTGAGGTTCCTTACGGATGAAAATCTTATAATGTGGTTTACTATTACCTTAATACCTGTGTGCTTTTCTAGGGACTCACAAAAGGTAACTTTGTATTACCGGCTCAAAGCATATGCTCTTTGTTCATTTGGTAAAAGACTGAATCGCACAGAATTACATTTAACCCTGCAAGAGTTCGTTTGATAAACTTCCACCCGTATAACTTACTAAACTACCCCCAATCTTAAATATTCTATTTTGGTTATCTAACACTCTTTAACTGATATTTTATCTGTTACTCCCGTGATATTGTTTATTGAGATTTAATAAGTTGCACTTTGTCCTGCAGGGTGGTTATATGTCCTGGAAATGGCGCTGAAGATCTATGCATATGGATTTGAGAACTATTGGAATGATGGCCAAAATCGTTTTGATTTTTTTATTACGTGGGTCATAGGTGGGGCATTTAGTTTTTCAAAAATCAAATTCCATATTCTTAACTTCGTTTTGCAGTTAAAAGTTACTGTACTGCCACTAGGTTGGTGGCAGTGTTACTAGTTCTGTACTCCTTAGAAGAGTTTCCTGTATTATGGAGACATCAGGAGTTATCATTCTTTCAGACTTAGTCTTATTAATCAGATACTGGTGACTGCAAGCTCATATATAATTTAGTGCTTAGACACGAATTTTTTAGCATCTCTAGAAGCCTGTATTTTCCCTCCTCGATGTTGGTTGACTTGCCTAGGGCAGAGAAAATTGAAATTTTGTTTCATCAGAACCCAACAAAAGAGGCCATATCCAACCAGTTTTACTTAGTGTCTCATGGATATAATCAAGAATCTGATTTCAGTTTCTGGGTTCAATGGTCTGCCAATGAGGGCCGCAAAAGCTTTTCCTGTTCAGATTGAGCAAAAGGAAGATGAATGTGTAAGAACCTGGCCAGATTAGTTTGCCACAAACCTTTAAGGACTTGGATGAGGACTTGGATTTGCCATTCAAATTTAATAACGCCACCATTGATGTTATTCAAAATTATGTGTACATTAATGAATTAGGTCATTTCCTTAGAATATATGATGTAAATGGATGTATTCCAGCCTTCTCACTACCAATTGTAGGCGACAGAACATAGATTGTCTGGGTGTTTAATCTGGTAAGTTCTAGATACTGGACATGCTTACGCAGGTAGGATTTAGGACGACAGATAATTCTGCTTAGAAAGTCACGCCTTACTGAGTTAACAGAGCATCTCAGTTCCTTGGTGTCTCAGCAATGATGGGAAGCTGGGTGTTAGTGGTTTCGGTGACAGAATGAGGTGGTCTACTGAAGAAGATGGGACTGGTTTCTTGCCTGGTGGTGCGATCCTGTGGTGAAATGTAGTCCTGGTGTGATTGATTATATTGGTGGGAGGGACAGTGACATTCAGAGACTAGGAGAGATTCCAAAAGATCACTTTACTTTGGTCTTATTATCAACGAAATTAAGTTTATGCAAATGTTCGAAATAAAGAAATATGTGACTTGCTCCTCTCCCTTTGTATTTGTCCACATTTTGGCTTAGTACCCTTTGACATACCTGCAAAGCTGAGACCTTGGGGGTAAAAAGCTTTTTTGTGTTTGCCCCTTAATGTGGTCCGTCGAGTAAAGAAACCTCATTTTAGGGTGGGTACTTTGATACTGAACATAAAGAAAAGAATACTGGTAGCACGTGTTTTACTCGTTATGCAATGGTTTGCACAATGTACTTCTGACTATTAGCCCTTCCTCTAGATAAGAGTCATATGATGTAAGCTATTTGGTCTATGTAAATAAAGTTCATCTTGGGGGGGGGGGGAGAGGGGAGGGTGTTACAATGATACCTACATAAGGAAAAAGATCCTTATAGTAGGTATCATTTTTTGCTGTGCAAATGGTTTATGCAATGTACTTCTGCCTGCTAGCTTTTGCTCTGGATATGAATCAGGTTATGCAAGTCATTTAGCTTCTCAGTGGTGCGTGACCAGTGTTTTAAGTTGTATAGAGTTTGATAGCCCTGATGATTTCTACCTTTGCAGTTATCGGAGAAACTACTACTTTGATTGCTCCCAATGGGTTGACTTTTCTATCAAATGGGGAATGGTGAGGCTGTATGATATTCTAACATCTTTACATTTTGTGAAGCTTACACGCTTTTCGCTTTTGCTGTTGAATACTTATGTTGTGGTCCTGTGGAATGATATAAGTTGGTCATGCTATATGTCTTATGTTGTTTACTTTTGATATATATTGGTTAAATTGCCTTAAAGAAATCTGATAATTCTTGTCTCATAATTTGACTAGACCCCAGCTTTTCAAGATATCCTGCTGTCATAATGAAGCCTTTGTGCCAAACTACTTGGGGTTGGCTACTGAATCCTCCTATTTTTCCCTATCTAAGCATTTGCATCCGATAGGTTCCCACTAATCAAGTTTCTCACTACTTCTAACATGCTATCCTCTCCCCTTACCCCGATAACCTGACACAGATTACTCTTCCCACTTGAGCATCTAAAGAGGCCTACATAGGATATAATCAAGCGATCTACAGGATGCTCCCTTATCTCTTTCCAATTTGCGCCCAATCACCTATACCACCATTATATTTTCCATTACGTATCGAAACAGAATAGATCAATGCAATTACTGTAAGTATCTTGCTATGCGTGCTAGCATACGGCAAATTGCACTCTTGTATTTGACTTTTTTGTGATCAAATAATTACACAGCCTCATCTTAGATTTTTGTGTGTTCCACCCTAAGGAATTTGGAGAAGCGCCCCGTGATCTCAAGCATCCATGCATCAACTTCCAACCGACCACATTGTGTCTCCCTACCTCAACCCATCTCTACTTAGTGCAGTACTAGGATGACTTTTATGTAATCTGTTTCTGACTAGGAGGTAATAGCGAGAGTTTCTAGAACACTTCTGACTTCAAAGCTGCATAGATCTTGCCTCTTACTGTGAGTACCACCTCTGGTCTTATTATTGTAAGAGCTACAAGTATTAGTAATTTGTACTCATGGATCTGCAAATCTATGCTGAATAGAGGTAAAAACTCTATTTGAATTGGTTCTGTTGCTCTTACAGAAAATGTCCAATTTGCACGAAGTGTTATACTTACAACAAACTCAGTTACCCTCATTTGTTGTTGGCAGGATCCGTTATCTTCTTATTGCGAGAATGTTAAGATTAATTAGGCTTTTGATGCATGTCCAACGCTACCGAGCCTTCGTTGCAACATTTTTAACTCTTATACCAAGTTTGATGCCATACCTGGGAACCATATTTTGTGTCCTGTGCATTTACTGCTCCCTTGGTGTGCAGGTATGTCACGTTTTAAGTGCTTTTCCATTTAAAATTGTGTTGGTTGGTTATCTCAGAAGCTAATAGCAGTGCAGTAGTAAAGGTCACCCAACTCCTATTTCTGACTGGATGTCCACACTGATTGTAGCATGACTAAAACTTGTGAAAAAAATGATGAAATTTGACCGTCGCATTGCTGATGTGAACATCCACTAAGCTGGCTGTGAATCTTTCATGTATTTTTATTGCATAGCTTGCAAGTACCCAAGTCTTTTTGGTTTTGACTTTTGCACCATTCTAAACTTCTGATCTTTTACCCCTTCTCTTATTTTTGGTTGCTAGATCTTTGGTGGGATAGTCAATGCTGGCAACCCCAGTCTTGATGCAACTGATCTTGCAGATGATGAGTATCCTTGTTCATGTGCGAAACTCATTCAGATATTTATTCATGTTTGATTCGTTCCTGCAGTACTCTTGTACTGAATACCAGATCACCGCAGTTCTATATTTAGATTTCACGTGGAAAAAGAAATAAATGGAAATTTAACATCTTCCAACTGCTACATTTATGCTTGTGTGGTTTGGTTAATTTTCCTTGTGAAATCTTCAGTTTTTCTATCGGTTTCCTTGACAAATTTAGCTATCTTCTTTTCAATTTTAATGACTACCCCAATGGAATGGTGACACTTTTCAATCTACTGGTAATGGGAAACTGGCAAGTCTGGATGCAGGTACCTAAATGTGATGATCATCTGCATCCATCCTTCATTCTCTTTATCTTTGCACGATGAAGAACACATTGGCTTTTTTCTTATCTTTTCACTTATATGTTCCACTTCACTTGGTTTGCGAATGTCGAGATTCTGTGTTATTGCCTATTCTTGCTCAAAATTACATGTCTGTGTTTGTTAAGTGTAGCTTTTTCCTGAAATGTATGCACTCATCTAGCTTCTTTCGGCCTTGCCATGTAACTTTGGCCTTTCTTTACTCCTTTGAGCCCATTGAATTACTCCCCATTGCGGTGCATTCCTTGGGCTACATTACACATCGCCAAATAATCTTTCCTGTCCTTTCTTGAATCAGTGCCACGTTCATATTTCAAGTTTTTAGGTTTCAAAAGAGAGGTTCCAGGAAAGTGGATAGAAAGGATATTGGTTAGTAGATGTGCGTGAACATGTCTTCTACAATGAGGAGTTTCGAACTTCAAGTCTTTATTAACGAGATAGAATTTTCCTTTTTAGCAGTGCCATGGTTTTCATTTTGGTTAGAAGTGATATATGTAGGCTTGTGTAGACACATCTAAGGCAAGTTTTATACACTAAGGTGACATCAAAGCCTACATGGAAAATCTTTTCAACTGGACAAGGCAAGTTCGGCACAACATATCTTATATGCCGTCAGAACGTAATCGTCATGACATAGTGTTCAACAAATTACGAGCATGATATCAATGTCACCAAAATATTTTATATTTTCATGAGATATAGCGATCCTGTTGTGATATGCTGAAGGCATGTAATATTAGCTCCACATGTTTGGAGCCACTGGTAACGTGTTGTTGATATTTCAGAGCTACAAGGAATTGACAACTGCTTGGAGCTATGTCTACTTTGTGAGCTTCTATCTGATAACAATTATGTTACTTCTTAATTTGGTAAGTTGAATCAATATCTCTGAAATTTTAACCCTTTATTTGAATCTCTAAGGAGTGAACTTAAGGGATAAGAATCATCATCTTATTCTTTGTCCCAAACTAGTCATGGTCGGCTTCATAGATAAGAATGTGATGCAAAATACAGTTCGAGTATGTTGAGAAACATCATATAACTCAATAATTTGGGTGGACCTTCACACACAATTCCACACAAGAAAGTTCTTAACAGTGCAGACTTGCCGTCAGTTGGGGCAGCTAACATCGTATTATTGCCTTCTTTTTACCAATGTGTGATAGTTTTCATTCTTTTGTATAATCTCATTTTGTGTACTTGTTACTTGCTGGAAATCTAAAGTAACTGTTTGCTTCATTTTGATAAACCTTTTCATTGGGTTTCCAACAGAAAAAACGGCGCCGCAATCCGATTTTTCTAGAGAAGTAATGCCCAAAATAAGAAATGGGTTCATGAGGCAGTCGACCAATGTAGTGGACTGCATTGGCAATAGAGTAGACTGAATTAAGGCAGATTTGAAAATAATGGCTAGTTTTGATAAAAATCATGCCAAATCTTCCTATAACGGCGATATTTCATATCCACCCTATAAAAATGATTTGGTGCTTCATCATATACCATGAAAACCACATTCTAAGACTCCATTCATGAGACAAACGTCAAGGCTCATAGATTAGACTGTTCTCTCTGTCTTCATGATTTTACATCATTAAAGAGTACATCTCTGTGAGCAATTCTTTGATTGAGAGTGATAATTCTTCAAGTCATCAATTCTTTAATCTCTCTAATGTACTAGAGCTTCATTTGTACTCATTTTATTTCAAGAGTTAACACAAAAGGCACACCATTACTTTACTCTTGGCTCTTGCAGTCCATGTAGGCTGCCCCCAGGAACGGGTGGGACAGGAGCAAAGCGACCTCTCGTTGGTCATTGTGCATCTAATGGGAAAAGAGAACTCAAAACGTCTCGAAATAAAAATTAGATACAGAAATATGTATTCCAGTAAAAATTAAAATAGCTGTTCCAAAGCAGGGTTTCTCTCAAAATTATGGTCTCTCTCTCTCTCAACCCCCCCCCCCCCCCCCCCCCCCGGCCCCCCAAAACCCCCACAACACACATTCACAAGCACACATGTGCTCTGTATGTGTTTCCAAAGTTATAAGGAATTGGCATACCAGGAAATAAGCAGATGTTCTATAATATCTTAATCCCAAATCCAGTCAATGCAAGAGGTGGAATCCAGGCAATGCAAGAGGTGGAGTTTGAAGTATGATGCATGGGCAGATTTCTTATAACTTTGGACCCCGAAGTCATTGCTCTAAAACTTAGGAATTTAGTATTTATTATCACTTATATTGCTTTCAGTGGTGCTTGTTTTCTGCCCTACTCCCAACTAAATAGCGCACTCTTCTTTCTTGACAACCATTTCAGGTTGTTGCGTTCGTCTTGGAGGCTTTCTTTGCTGAAATGGATCTCGAAAGTTCAGAGAATTGTAATGAGAACCACGATGTGAGTAAACTTTGTACCTTCACTTAACTACTCTTTTTGAAAACTGATTTCAGTTGAAACCTGAAGTGAAACATAAAACGAGTTGCATTTATCCATTTTTCCTCTTTTTTTTTGAGTTGTTAACCCCATAAGCAGTTTGCCTGGTGCACCTCCGAACGACAGGGATTTAGTTTGAGACAGTAAATGGTTGAGTCAAATCTTGAAGATAAAGCCATCGTCAAAAGCTTATACTGAATAACTGAAAATTCTTCTCTAAAGAACAGTGGTTCTCTTTGGTTGGCCTTCAGGTGGTTACAAGTACGAAAAATTAAGGCTGTGATACTGTTAGAGATGGCAAGATTTGTAAAAGTTGAACAAGTGATTAAATATTAACTGTGTGGTTGTTTACAAGGCTGTTTATGTGCAAAAGCTACTACGGGATAGATTCTTGCTGAAGTACAACAGACATTATGCAACTTTAGGTTTATAAATACACAAATCGAAGGACGAAGATGCACTGTAGGTACATTAAAGTTGTTACACACTTCATAGATAGGCATTTCTTATCACGCACTTGAGGTTTGTAAATGCACAAAAGGAAGATGTGGTATGGTGATGTGCATTTAGTCGTTTCATTAATGAAAAACACTTAGGTCATACTACTTGGTCTCTGTGAATATCTGTGCTAAGTTGTCAGTTGCTCTAGTAACACTTTAACAGCCACTTTTAAAATTTGTTGGAATTGAATAGAGTGGGCTAGTTAAAAAATAGGAGCGGGATCATGAATGCCCCAAGTAAAGCAGCAGGGTTTAGTTTTCTAAAAGGTTCATTTCTTGTTGAAAATGTGCTCTTTGTGCTCCTTAAATTTGAGGGACAGGGTAGTGCATTAATTAATGTATTTTTCCGGCTAAGTTCTCCCTTGCTCGTGGGCTGTGGCAAATTCTTTTTCCATTACTTGTGGTTTTGATGTAATGGAAAACCACAAGTAATGTGTATATGCAGTTTTTTATCTATATATGTGTGTGTGTGGCACACGCACACACACGCACACACACACACACACACACATATATATGTATGTATAAATGTGTGTGTGTGTGTATAGATAGATAGATATAGTACTACCCTAATAATCAATGCTAAGTAGTGTTATCTGCCTTTCTAATTCAGGAAAGTGGAGGAAAGAGCCGACGTCGTAATGTGGGGTACGCATTTCTAACATGTTAGCCTGAGAAGATGTCACTTTTTAGATAATTCGAAGAGATGGATATTAACTTGTGGATGCAATTTTTTTGCATTCTGCAGCACAAAAACCCGGAGTCAGAGAATTGATGTCCTCCTCCACCACATGTTGAGTGCAGAGCTGGATAAAACGCAGTGCGGCTCTCCATAATTTCATTTCCATTCTTGGTAACTTATTTAAATCTCACAATTTCCTTACCCATGCTTTGTTTAAACACAGTTGGAGGGAACTTATCATTGAAGAACATATATGAATGGCGTGAATCTATTGCAAAAGCACTAGTTTTCTGCCAAAATACAGAATTGAACCAGCGTACTTTTTTCTTTTCTTGCTGTCCACTGCTTTGGCAGAAAAATGAAAAACCTTTTGTGGTAGTGTCGCCCTTAAAATATTTTTAAACTTGAAAGGGAAATGTCATAAACTGTTATAAGACCAGCCAGGCTTTTATTGGGCAACCTTGGGTCAAACAAGACATTTAGGTATAAAGTAATTGCAGCTAAATGAGGTTTTTAAGATGGACGTGGAGTAAAAAGAAAGGAGGGTAATATTCAATAAACAAATTGGTGAGACCGCAGAAGTAGCATCACTTGACTACTGATTAAAATGAAATTGTCTTGGATGGTTTGGGACGAATGCGACATAGATGAATCTGCGCACAAATAAGAGTAAAATTTACAATCAAGGATGATTTATTGGGGGGTTGGGGGGGAACCAACTTAGACGACTTGAGTGTTTGATAGATGATATTGCACTTGACGTTGCAAAATTGAAAAAAAAAAGAAAGAAAGATTCTTGGGTTGATTACAAGGCTGTTCGGCCAAGGATTGTTTTTATCTGTAGTTTATCATCAAGTTGAATGTATTTTATGGTCTCCGAACAAACATTATCAAAGTTTCCATTATTTCCTTGTATAGGATTAATTGCAGATAAAACCTTATTATTTGGTGCATAAGTCACCAATTGATGGATTTCATGGTCAAAGGGAATTCACTGAATGACATTAATGCCCCTTAATATAGCCTTGAACTCTGGAGACCTAATTCTCCATTGCCTTACTGTTGAGAAAACCAAGTAAGGGAGAAGAAGAGGTTAAGATCTAAGTTGGGTTTCTATTATGTGCCAAAAGCATGTAGGATCCATGAGGTTGATGGGCGATCATGCATCTCTGGCCTAGATGGCCAAGCGGGAAGATAAAATTTTCCGATTTCGCTTTTAGTTCAATGTCGTTACCTCTCATCCGCTGGGAATATGAATCGGATCGATTGGTGGGGGTGCGCTATAGGAAAGCCATAGTCTGGCTGCTGGCTAAAAATGGTGGGTTTAAATAAAAAAAAAATAGGTTTGACTTAATTTGCCTTTCAGATTGGGTGTTGGCAACTTGATGCAACTTCTGATTGTGGGGGTTGTCGGGACAAGTAGAGGTGGTGATAGTTTTTATCAGGTGGAGAGAGAAAAGCGGTTAGATAATCAAGTATGTGCACCAAAAGGTTTCCACTGCGATTTTGAAAAATACTAATTGTACACCTCAGAAAAAGCTTTTAGCTCATGTAACCTGGTGGGGATTTCTGATTTTTTAGATTTTGGGTCCATATGAGCATTTTGCCTAAACTGTGTGCTAGATTGGGTCCATATGAGCATTTTGAAAAATACTAATTGTACACCTCAGAAAAAGCTTTTAGCTCATGTAACCTGGTGGGGATTTCTGATTTTTTAGATTTTGGGTCCATATGAGCATTTTGCCTTAAACTGTGTGCTAGATTGGGGTTACTCCTTACACTCAAGGAGTTGGCTGCTTTACAACAGATGTATTCTTCTGCTCTGTTTTGCATCAGCTATCATTAACATGGTCTTGCTAATAATAAAAATAATGATGCTGAAAGGGCTGCTGCCATTTTGCTAGAATAGCTAAAAAGTTGTATTGATAAAATGTTGCGTCCTGCTATTTGGCTGTTTCCGAACTCCTAGGATTTGTGCATGTCAACATTGACTTTACTCATTGTTTTCCCCTCTGGCATGACTTGCCAAGCAATACACATTTAATCCATGATTTGTAGATTCATCGAATAACATTGATGTGTTGATGCACCTCTTCTAGACTTCGAGGACTGTAACTGGGGTAGCATGCAATATGTACTCTGCTACTTCGGTGAATTGCATAACAATCGTTATATTGTCTTCACATTTGATAGCAGCTTCGCAATTTTAACTGGTTCAATTTTCAGAGAAACTAGAAAATCATGAGAAGACTCTTCTCCTTGCCCGGATCTCCATTGGCAGGGAAATGCTTGAGAACGGTGTCTCAGAAGCGCTTCCCCAAAGCATTGGCATTTATAAATATCCGTTTGTGGATAGGGGACAGATGAAAGGGAAACAGTGCTCTTAACTAGACTTGCAAAAAAAAAAATTCGTCATTTCATTTGGGATATCTAGTGCAATTTATTCTTTTGACGAGGCGTCTGCAATCGCGAGTCGTTTGATTAGCTTAGGTAACCAAGATTCAGATTAATGCCCGACATGATGAAAGCTTTGAAACTACTTTCATATGTTTTTTCCGAGCTCAATTTATCTGCATCTCTATTGGAGAAAAATCAACCACAAAAAACTGTCATTCTCAGCTACCCTTTTCCTTGCATTTTGGGAACTATGTAGTAATTTGTTCTGTACATTAAGATGTAATAAATGGTGTCGAGTGAGTATTATACTGTTTGAAAGTCAGATAAGAAAGTTTTTGATTCATAAGGAAAACATTATTCGTGTTACTTTTACATGCATTCATCTGGAAAGGCGAAAATAAAAGACACGAACAAACATAGAGCCATGCCTGGCGATAAGAAAGACGAGTAGAAAATAAGATGAACTAGGGGGCTCCCAGAGGTAGTCAATATATGACCAGTATCTGGAAGAGCCAAATTATCTTTGATCAATCAAAGACCTTTGGTTATTAATGATGTGTGGATGCAACATAAGTGCTTATTCATGAGTTAAAAAAAAAAAAACTCTCTAAATTTTTTATTCTCTGCCTTCTCTCTACACCTAACTTACCACAGCAAAGCCACCGTGGCCGCCCCACTATGCGTTGGCGCGTGTGGGGTGGCGGCCAGATTCCGGCACACACACACACACACACACAGACACACACACACACACACACATATATATATATATATATATATATATATATATATATATATAGGGAGCCGATCCCTATCGATCGGTGGAGAAATAATAATTTCTCCACCAAACCGCTACAAAGAGTAGCAGTTGTAATTATTTCTCGCAAACACATAACCGCAACACATTGTTGCGGTTGCGCCCCCCCCCCTTCCCCCTTCCCCCCCCCCGCCCCCCAATGCCCAACCTCAACAAAGAGTTGCGGTTGGCCCCCTTTCCCGTGGTGCCACGTGGCCTTCACCCTTTCCCCATGGCCCCCCTTTCGCCGTCCTCCCCTCCCCAGCCACGTGGCCTTCCCCATTCCCCCATGGCCCCCTTCCCCCCGTCCTCCCCTCCCCCCATGGCCCCCCCCATGCCCAACCGCAACACTTTGTTGCGGCCGGTCCCCCTTCCCAATTCCCCAGCCACGTGGCCCCGTCCCCCTCCCCCGCCACGTGGCATCCCCTTCCCCCGCCACGTGGCCCCGTCCCCCCTCCATGCCCAACAGCAACACTTTGTTGCGGTTGGCAGCCCCCCTTCCCGTGGTGCCACGTGGCCTTCCCCCTTCCCCCATGGCCCCCCTTCCCCCGTCCTCCCTTCCCCTGCCATGTGGCCTTCCCCCTTCCCCCAAGGTCCCCCTTCCCCCGTCCTTCCCTCCCCCCATGGGCCCCCATGCCCAACCGCAACACTTTGTTGCGGTTGGCCCCCTCCCCTCGGTCCCCCTTCCCAATTCCCCCGCCACGTGGCCCCATCCCCGTCCCCCGCCACGTGGCTTCCCCCTCCCTCGCCACGTATCTCCGTCCCCCCTCCATGCCCAACAGCAACACTTCGTTGCGGTTGGCATGCCAACCGTAACAAAGTGTTGCAGTCCCCCCCCCCCCCCCCCCCCCCCCGTGGTGCCCCCCCCCCCCCCCCGTGATGCCCCCCTTTCCCATGGCCCCCCCTTCCCCCTCCCGTGATGCCACGTGGTGTCCTTCTCCCTCACTTACGGATTTTTTTTTCTGTCTTCTTTCTTCTCTTTCTTTCGCTTTTTTCTCTTTATAATCCCTCCTCCCCGAACCCTTTCTTCCACTCTCTATCATCTTTACCAACTATCTTCATACTCCATATCTCACTTACAACAATACAAACAAAAAAATTTTACGCTAGAAGATCGGTGGATTTTTCTTTAAATATATCAAGTCAAAACAAGTAAGTATTTTTTGGGTTTTCTTATAATTCAATGTTAATTTCAAAGTTCAAAAATAGTCATTGTAGACTCAAATCGAAGATAACGAAAATACAAATTGAAGGAAACAAAAATCAGATCAATCGGAGATCGGATGAGCGGTATTACATTTATAGAATTCCTGCCCTTGTATATCAACATTGTTGGGATTTTTTGGAACGGCCTATCACAGCGGTGGCTTTATCTTTCCTTAGATCGGGACATATGCTTCGGGTAACAAATAAATCATTTATTGTTCTTATTCCGAAATGCAAAAAACCCTCAATCTCCCAGTGACTTCAGACCTATTAGCCTCTGTAACACCATGTATAAGATCATCTCAAAGGTTTTGGTCAATTGAATCAAAGACTCTCGGGGTGACCTAATCTCTCAATTCCAAAATGCATTTGTGGGACAGAGGCATATTGCGAACAATATCCTCATTGCTCAAGAATTATCAACCAAAATCAGACTTGCTAAACGAACAAAGGGTATCCTGGGAGCTATCAAGATGGATATGAGTAAAGCATATGACCGGGTGAAGTGGAATTTTCTCGAAGCAGTACTAAGGAAAATGTTGTTTCCAGCACATCTTATACATCTCATCATGCAGTGTGTGTCTACATTTTCGTACGAAGTGCTAATCAATGGAATGCCATCTAAACGTTTTCAACCTAAGTGCGGCCTCAGACAAGGGGATCCGCTATCTCCTTATCTTTTTATTCTTTGTGCTGAAGGACTATCGACAGCTCTCTCAAAGGCCCAAGACATGCGCTTGATTCCTCTTATCAAAGCAGGCATGAATAGTCCTCCGATAAATCACATGTTCTTTGCTGATGATGCCATTATTTTTACAAAGATTACGCCTCAATCTGTTCACTCGATTAAATCAATTGGAGTTGTACTGCTCGGAATCAGGCCAACAAATAAATTTCACAAAGTCCTTTATCACTTTGAGTCCAAACGCCAGTGTGCTTGATGCTGATTATGTGACTCGAAGCTTGGGATTCAAATTATCAACAACATTTGGATCCTATTTGGGCACCACGCTCGATGTCAATACCAAGCGAAAAGAATTCTTTCAAGAATTGATTGCCAAAGTCAGAAATCGATGTGCGAGCTGGAAAAAGGGTTCTTCTGAATAAAGCTGGACGGGCCAAGCTTATCAAATTTGTCCTGCAATCTCTCCTAATCTACCATATGTAGGTATGCTTCTTCCCCGCTTATGTATGCCACAAGATTGACTCTTTGCTGGGTAAATTTTGGTGGTCAGGAAATGAGAATATTCATGGTATGCATTGGATCAATTGGCATGCATTGTGTAGACCATTGGACTGCGGTGGACTCGGATTCAAAGATACTTGGCTTTTTAATCAAGCACAACTATCCAAAACTGCACGGTGAATTATGGAAAACCCGGAATCTCTTCTTGCCCAGGTAATGCAAGGTAAGTATTGCACTCGCTAGAATTTCCTCTACTCTCCCGAAACCGGCAACTTCTCGAACAGATGGCGTGGTATCATTAGAGGAAGGAAAACCATTCTCACTGCACTAAGGTTGCAAGTTGGAAATGGCGGGAGCATCTCAATTTGGAATGATTACTGGATTCCTTCAAGCACAAGACTTACTCTGACGCAGATTAATCTAAATGACCAATCTGAGACACGTTATAACCTTGTGTGTGATCTGATTCAAAATGGCAGGTGGAACCAAAAAAAGATCGAATTGCTGTACACTCTTGCTATTTCAAACGCTATTCTTGCTATTCATATTCCACAACTTGAATGTGATGATTAGCTAGTCTGGGGCCCAATGACGCATGGAGAATTCACTGTCTCTTCGGCATATAACTTGCTTTACAATGCAAAAGCGGAGGTCCTGAATTCACAAAGAAAGCTACCTTACCCACTTACTCCCTTTTTCTAGAATATCTAGAAAAAACTGTGGAAATTGCCGATACCTCTCAAGATACGATTCCTGGTTTGGCATATTTTATGGGACCGCTTACCTTTACATTCAAACCTAAAAAATCTTGGGATCCAAACTAGAGATGTTTGTCCGTTATGTGACCTTCATGAGGAAGATGTCACTCATCTGTTTGTGAAATGCCCTTCCGTTAGACCTATTTGGTTTGATATACCCCTTGGAATTCGGAGTGAAGGTGTCAGCAGCTCCGGAAGAGAATGGCTTATTGCTTGGATTGACCGGAAATTTTGACCTGCAAATCTCCTTACCATGATATATTTTTTTGTTAATTACCTTTTGGTTTATTTGGATCCATAGAAACAATTTTGTTTCTCGTAACATACCTTTTAACCCGTGGGTAATTATCCCACAAACACTATCGTGGACCAATTCTATTAGCGTTGTCTTAAACCATTTGCCCTCTAGACCTCTCTCTCTTCCCCAACCGAATTGCCCACCAAATAAAAGTCACAACCCAAACCCTAGTTTTGAACCGATCATTGTTCATAGTTGCTCTATGCCTTGTCCTTGTTAGATCCATTCTCCTTTACCATGTATATCCATTCATGTTTTGATAGTAATTGGCTTTGGGTAGGTATTGATTTATCTTGTTATGTAAATAGCGAGCGGTGTGGTTCGGTGGCTTTCTCTTCTTTGTCTTAGGACAAATATACTGCTTTAGCCATTGGTTTGCATACTGCATCTTTATGGGCTCTTAAACATAATTTTCTACATATCAAGGTTCTAACTGAATCTTGTTTCTACTTGGGGCAGGGCGAATCCTCACATTTTGAAGGAAGCACGAGTTTTAGCATCTTTTGCGTGTTAGGCCCGCATTTATATCTACCAAGACTGGGTTGATGACAAAGTGAGGATATAGGCCTGGTTTGTAGTGTTGTTTATTCATAAACTTTTGCAGGGTGTCTTATGTTTATCTAAGTTTCTTGAACTCTCTAGTATCTTATTTGTAATGGCCCTAAGGTTGACTCTTATTTTTTTTCAATGCTGCTCTCTTATTAACAAAAAAAAAATCATTCGACCAATTACTGAAGTGGTAGACCGGCAGATTTATCGTGTAATAGTAATTTTCTAGCAATTGTAAAGTAAATTGGTACCAAATATTGT
Source organism: Escallonia herrerae (assembly GCA_033070095.1). NCBI lineage: Eukaryota > Viridiplantae > Streptophyta > Magnoliopsida > Escalloniales > Escalloniaceae > Escallonia > Escallonia herrerae. The sequence goes on along the minus strand of JAVXUP010002257.1, from coordinate 84,504 downwards.
CCCCAAGAATTTCTACCTTCAAAGTCATTTTGACATATGAAAGAATTAAATACCGAATCGTAAGAATTTTTCTGTTCTCATTTTGAAACAAGATTACATTATACGGTGTGATGTTTTACTGATGGAAGTGTTATTAGGTAGAAGAATTTGTTACGCTTTTCTTGTCTTTCTTTTTTTCCTTTTTTGATTTAATCATGAGAATTACATTAATAATAAGAGTTTAAGCCGAAAGACGACCGAGTACAACAAAAATATACAAAGCAACTGAATTACTTTGTCATTTTCCAATCTGCTATATTATGTGCTTTGCGAATTAGTTTCACCATAACAAAATGGTGGTGGTGAAAACTGATACACCGACGGAGAAGATAGTAAAGGTAATTAACCTAAAAAAGACATATCAAAAGTAAGGATCCAGCATAAAAATACCAGTTATATATTACCCGGAAAAGAATTGGAGTCATATTCAGTTAGCAAGGAACTCAAAACTAACGTGCTCCTCCGGTCCTCCCTAAAGGATATCCCCCCTATCTACACCTTTAAATCCCAGTTACTGTGCAGTGTCATCTAACTCTGAAAATAACGAAAAGCTCTTCAAAGGCCTAAGCATGAAGAGCGTCTGTCCCAAAATCAGCTTCGCCATGCCAGTTTGGTATCAGATTTTCAGCTGTCACTTGCGATGCAAAACTGTTCACAGTTTTTTGCCCCATTTCTCGTGAAGTTTGAAACTAGGGCATTCATCATTCCACCAACAGCTGCCTTAAATTCTCCTGAGCTGCTTCCACGGGCTGCAGAACCTACTTCAGCACCCCCGATGTACGCTTTACATGCCGACAGTATATCGTGTGCACGGGAACGAAAATGGCCAGCAACAAGATCCTCAAAATGCTGCAAGCAAACTCGATAAGAATTGGAATATCTGAACTAAGGCAAATATAAAGCATAATTCCCAATTTACGTGCACGTCCCAACACTTTTTGCAAGATATCTATATGTTAAGCATGATACGATTGTTGGGCCCATTCTTTAACACATCAGGCTTCTAGAGCATCATGGTAACTTAACATGGCATCAGAGCTCTGGTCTGGCAAGGTCTTGGGTTCGATTCTCCTCGCTTGCATATTTGGTCCTCCTTTATAATAGTGCGATTTGCAGTCTTAATTTGTAATTTCTCTCCATGTGCAATCAGGAATTTGCACGTGATAGAGAGTGTTAAGCATGATATCATTGTTGGGCTTATTCTCTAACAGCATAAGTTTTAGAGTAGATAGTAACTTAACACTATGCCATCCTTGGGAATGGACCAAGGGGTTGGCGTGGTGTTTGAGAAGGTTCGCTCCCTTGACTACCTAGGTTCAAATCTTGGGGCAAGCATGCACCAGAGGCTGATATGGGGGGTTGAACCCTTAAGATCGCCCCAGAAGGGGACTTACACTCCAAAGAGGTAAAAATAAGAAGAAACTAGAACATATTCCAACGTTATGGTGTGAGTTCCAAAAACTGTGTTCGGAAAACACATCAAAATGGAATGTGGAAATGGATACGAACATTACACTAGATTTATGATGCAAGATGATTTATCTTTCAGAATATGCTGTTTTTGAAATGTTTATTGATCCATATCTTACATTAAAACAAGCAATGCAATACGATATCCACCGTTGGGATTTCAATATGCAATACATGAATTGATATGAAAACTATGCCAAATGTTGTCAAACAGACCCTTACTTCTATAGAGATGCTAAAAGCCATCATTCAAAGCATCACAATAACTTACAAGAATCATAAGTCATAATATCTTTGTGCACCAATCATAACATATTTGCATTATCTTCAAAATAAGACAGTTTATGTATTGAAAAATGGTCCACTTCTACGACATCGGCGGTGAGTCTAAAAATGAGGAGTGAATTCAGTGAACATGGCCAAGCATTTGATTACTACATCTCACCAAATTCACATGCATGAGCAGTAATGAATGGCACGTGACAATTAACCAGCCTTCTAAAAACTTACGACTGTAGGCCACCCAAAATTTGAGATAGCTTTTTTATATATGCGAAAAGAAAAACAAAGGTACAAAAAGAATAGGTTAGTAAAAAATCAACCATCTGCATTATTATCATTAACAAAATACAAAAACAACATCTGCATTACTATCATTAACAAAATACAAAAACAAGAGAGAACAGAAACATGCAGATAGAAGGACGCCAAATCGTACCTTTGGGGGCCTCCGAAGTGTATACATCATCGTTTTTAAGGATAAAATGAAGACATCCTCGTTGTATGCCTTGGACTTCTTGTCTCCCACATCCCCAGTATAGTTACTTTCATGCCCAGGTTCATTAAAGAAGGGCTTTGCATTCAAAATCAAAGCTTGTATAGACACCAATACTTGTAGCATGGTTGATGACTTTGGCATCCATTTTTCACACCCATGACCAGTCCAAGTATTGAGAAGGCTAAGGCAGACTTTTCCACAATCATACAAGTTTGGGTTAAGTCGAAGGCCACCAGAGTAGTAGTAAACCATCTGAGAAAGAGAGTTATTAAAAATAATTTGGATAATTTACAGTCACAAGTATAAATAACACACAGCACACAAATAAGCATATCGCCACCAATACACACCGGTGGACTGTCTGGATAGGTAGGAGGGAAGAGAACATCAAAAACAAATAGACCATCATGGTAAGGAGTCCCTGCTGGTCCCACGATGACAGCCCTCAATAGATCCATCCTTGATTCATACACTCTCACATATATTGTATCTGGGGAAAGTATGAGAAGTGAGATAGAGACTATACCTTGAAGTGGCAAAAAAATATGTTCGCTCAGACAAAATGATGAGATTTGCTTCATATTTGTATACATCACATGCATGCACGCACAAGTATTGCGGACTGAGTTGGCTTTTCTTTAAACCGGGGGGCTGTTTGTTTGTTTGTTTTTTTTTTTTTGGGGGGTGGGTGGGTGGGATGTGTTATTTATAATTCCATGCAGCTCCAATCACTTCAAAAAAGTGGTCTGACGACTCAGATCACTCCACGAATGACAATGTTGTTAGAACATACCGGGTAAGTTTTTCTCCAGAATTTTCCACTCGTCCTGAATTTTCTTTGTCCAATTCCTTGGTGGCTATTGAGAAAAAGAAAATAGAAAAGAGAACGTAAATACATACACATATGCACCCCAACCCTCAAGATAAACACGAGGAAAACTACTATAGAAGATGATCTTATGAAACAAAAGCCACCTGTTGCCCTTCAAAGCCCATACGGTTATAGTGGTGATCTGAGAAATCATCAACAGTATCGAACTTCTTAAATTCTTGAAACCTTCTCATAACTTCAAGTTCTTTATCTTCCTCGGTTCCATCAGAACCCGACTCCACAGGGGCATTTGAACTGCTTGAAGCAACATCCATTTTGCAACTGGCTACACATGCAACTTCACTGGCAGACGTCCCTGCCCCTGCCCCTCCGCCGACAACTGCCACTGCAGGAAGACCCACAGCATCAGGCTGTGCTGAAGTGCTAGTTGCAGTTGGAACATTTTCACATGGCATAGGTTCCTTCAACCAAGAAACCGACGCCTCTACCCCAGGAGGCAAATCCACATTATCAAATTGAGCTTGCATGTTCAAATAATCGTCATCATCATTCTCAAAAATATAATCATCGTCGTCACCATAATCAGAAAGATCATCTCCATCGTCAACATGATCATCGTCATCGTTATCACCATCATGATATGAAAGATCTGAATTGGAAGCATTAATCTTGTCTGAATTAATAGATCCAGATGTTGATCCTGCTACACTTGAAGAATTTCCAAGGTCCTTGGTGATAGCATCCTAGAGAGAAAGATAGAAATCGGAAATAGTACAACCTGCTTAAGATAGCGGGAATTTATAACCAAGTGGCAATCATCAAGGAGCTAAAATGAGGCAGGTGATATAATCCTGAAACTTCATTCACCGCATATAAGTGTTTTGAGTGGAAAAGATACCTTAAATATTACCGCTATACTTAGAAAGGAGAAACCCTTCCTACGTGGAAAAATATAGTTTGAAAAACAATATTGCATAATAACTTTGTCATAACTACATACAAACGGACAACATACTTTTGTTCACCACCACTATCAAGAATAGACAAAGTCAAATAGACCCTCATTGTTTCCTTTTGAATTGAACCAATGCATATGGAATCGGTAATTTCACCCGTTTTCAAGTGCCTGCACGAACCGAATCCTATTGGGGCAAGTCCTAGAAAGTGGTAATGTAAATAGGGACAAAGTCAGAAGGAAAAACGAAACCTTACTGGTAGATAAAGTATGAGTCTTAGGACATCCACCAACACGATCATGTTTTGGTTACACTCATCTTATGTTCGTGGTGTTTCTTCCGAGCCATAGAAAATTGCTGCCCTTGCTGCTGTCCTATAAAATGTTCCCTTCAAGTTGAGAGGAGGATTACAATCACGGTAACTCCAGAAGCAGTTCTGAGCTACAGTGTGGCTCATTGCTCCATAGTGGCGGGCATGAGACCCTTGGTGGAGGCTTCCAGGCATGGGACCCACAAAGGGGGAGATGTCGGAGGGAAAAAGCCTGGTATACTTAAAAAGCCTACGCCTTGGCAGCTCAGGCTTTTGAGAAAGTTAATTGTGATTATGCCTTAGTATATGAGGCAAACACAGTACGTGCATTCTTCTCAAGACCAACCAAGAATTAAGTACATAAACTGTGCTAGGAATGAGGAAATAAACGAATATCCACAGCATTTCGTCAACTACTTCAGGCCAATGCAGTTATCATTAAGATAAGGTCATTGTCTATCACCAAATTTGTGTTAGGTTATGAAATATCAAACTTCATGTTTCCTTTTGCATATACATAGGGCTTTTGCACGAGATAGGTTCAAAAAACTAAGTGGTTATCACCATCAAACTTAACTAAACACTCCCTCTGTTCAATTGGATTTCCCCCATTTAATTTGTTGCGAATTATGAGGAATTATTTAGCACATGTAAATCTTGACTTCCCTGATTGCTTTTAGCTAGCTTGACTTGTCAAAGGATACTATCTCATTTGCACTAGCAATTTGAGTTCAAAGCAATGTCTACAGTGATACAAAATCTAAAAAGAACTTGCAAAAAGTTCAACGAGAACATCCAATGGAAAAGGAGCGGATATGATCACCCAAGTATCTCCATACTATCACAAAATCTCGATATATATACATGCACGTACACATTCACACGAAATAACAGGCAAAACACAAGCACGAACAAGCACAAAGCCACACACATCAAACACATTCAAACCATCCCACACAACAATTGGGCCGAGAAATTCCACACATTAAACCAAAAAAACCGATCAATCCGAACGTAAAAACTCAAATCTAATGAATGAAATCAAGTCAGGATCGCGAATTGCAAGCCTCACTCGACCGATCAGCCACAATTTAAACAGTAAAAGCCAACAAGATTAAAAATTAGGGTTTTTGCCACTCAATCGGCCGCCGCGAATTACCTCAGTGTGCTTAGCCTTCTTGGAGATCAGCGCATCGCAGCCCTCTTTGATCTCGATATCCATACCCCTGCGCACTCCAATTCACTTAAAAAAACACACACAGAGAGAGTTTGTACGGAGGGAGTTTTTGCCGTTGCCTTGACTGAGGAGACAAGAGAGTCGAGTGAACACGCACACAGCTCTCTTCGCGCCTTATAAGGTGACTTGCTCTATCGGTCTATCGTACGGCGTCAACGTAGGATGCTCCAATAAGGACGTGCGTATCTTCATTCAATACGTGTCCAAATTCTATTGGCCGTGTGTTAAATAACTGTAGACTGTTTGCTGTTATAGATTAGGGCATAATAATATCTCTAACATCCTTGAAGTCAGGGAGTAATCATATTTGTGTCCACTGTCCATCTGAAATATCATGTACATCCTTTGACCTAATGGAAGTAAAGGTTTAATGTGAAATGACGGTAACAAAGCCGGCATTAGGTGTCCTCCGTGGTGTATTGAGTTAACCGAACGACTTACCCTTAGGTAGCATTAAATTAGAAGGTGTTTGAGATTTATTTTGAGATGGTTCAAACTTGATTTAATCTTGATTAAATTAGGTATGAGAGTGTTTGGCAAAAGAGATTATGAGGTTTAATCTGGTTAAAAATTGATTAAATACATAATCTTGAAAAGTGAGGAAATAATCATTTTTCCATAATCAGGTTTGACCTTTTAATTTACTATCCTATCCTCATGTTTTTTACAAAAAGATATTTCATGCTCTTTGTTCCCAACATATTCTGGTCATACCCAATGGACCACTAGGGGTCCCTTTTCACTCGAACACGTCGACATTGTCAACAGTCATTTTTCTAACGCATCGAACTAGTCAAAGTGCGCGCGCCCCAGTCACATGTGTTTCTCGCTTCGCACGCTTCATGCTCGACTTAGTCACAAATTATTTCACGTTGACGTCACTCACGGTAGCACGATCGTCGCACCGCGACCACCCAAGCACCTTTTCATCAAAAACATCGACCAATGGCGCAACTGGAGCAACCCCCTCAAGGAGCAAAGGCCTTGGCCAAACCCATTGGGTCGGCCTCGGCCTCCCCCAAGGCCATGGGGTCGACCTCGGCCTCCTATGGGGGGTTGGCTTTGGCCTTCTCCCCCCCCCCCGGCTCTTCACTTTTCGCGCAGAATCCTTTTCGTCCTTTTTTCACTTTCGTACGCTTTGTATGTGACTTTGGCACCTTGTTCGTCATGTTGGTACGATTTACGTCGACACGCTCGTCATAAAGCAACTTCCGAATTCGTCATTGCCCATCGAAACACCTACCGTCGGCACGCCCGAAGTTCCCCAAGAAGGGGGAGTGGCCTTGGCTTCCCTTCTTGGGAGTTGGCCATTGGCCTTGGCCACCCCCTAGGGTCGGCCTCCCCAAGGGGGTTGGCCTTGGCCTTCCCCCAATTGTTGGCCTATGGCCTCTCCTTTCGCGCGCACTTGTTTTCTCGAGTCCTTGCACCTTCGCGATGTTTACGAATGTTCGTACATCAACCTCGCGACGTTCATCGTGCATCAACCTCGCGACGTCCATTCGTGCATCAACCTCGCGACGTCCATCGTGCATCAACCTCGCGACGTCCGTCGTGCATCAACCTCACGACGTCCGTCTTGCATCAACCTCGCTACGTCCGTCGTCCATCAACCTCGCAAAGTCCGTCGTCCATCAACCTCATGACGTCCATCGTCCATCAACCTCGCGACGTCCGTCGTGCATCAATCATGTGACGTCCGTCGTCCGTGACGGCATACCGCTCCCACGATGCCTATCATTCCCGAATGACCCGTCACCGACGATCGCATACCATCACTCCCAACTTTGTCATTACTATATGTTGCATTCATCATCTTGTTATGACAGGTACACTTAGCTCACATCGCATCTTCGGAACACCGACGCGTGCCTGTGCGCCGTCTTCGAGACGTTCGTTGCTGTGCCCTTGCGCCATTCTCATGATGCATGCCCCCAGCACCAAGTATTGTTCCGCGACGTTCGTCGCTAGGCCCTTTCACCATTCTCATGATACGTGCCCCCGACATCAAGTATTTTTCCGCCACGTTCGTCACCGCGCCCATGCGCCACTTCCATGACATGTGCCCCGGCACCAAGTATTGTCTCCTCGACGTTCGTCGCCGCGCCCATGCGCTTTTCTCATGACAAATGCCCCAGCACCAAGTATTGTTCCGCGAAGTTCGTCGTCGCGCCCGTGCGCCATTCTCATGATACGTGCCCCCGGCACCAAGTATTTCTCCGCAACATTCATCGTCGCGCCCACGTGCCATTCTCATGATACGTGCCCCTGGAACCAAGTGTTGTCTCCACGATGCTCGTCGTTGCGCCCGTGTGCCACTTCCATGACATGTGCCCCCGGCACCATACGCACTCTGTCGCGCCCATGCGCTGCGCCATCTCCATGACACTTGCCCCCGGCACCTTACTCACTCCGCCGTGCCCATGAGCCGCGCCACTAACATAGTCGCGCCCTTTGGCTCTCTGTCACACTACCATGCTCTTTGCATCTGTCCATCCTTTCACCACACCATGCGCACCTTACCTTGGTCGTGGAACATGCTTCGACCCACTCTCCGGAGTGTGCAACATCCTGTGGGGATAGGTGACTCCTGCTGGTCACTATCTCCTCCAGGGCGCTCTTTAACTCCCCTTCCGCCAGGTAGACGGCTCCTCCAAGATGCTACCTCGGCCAGTCGGGTAGACGGCTCCTCCGGGATGCTACCTTGACGCGCTCCGAGTGCTCCGACACAAGGACTCACCGCGGGGATAGGCGACTCCTCTGGGATACTATCTCCACCAGGGAGCTCTTCACCTCTCTTCCGCCAGGTAGATAGCTCATTCGGGATGCTACCTTGGCCTACGGAATAGGCGACTCCTCCGGGACACTATCTCCGTCAGGGAGCTCTTCAACTCCCCTTCCGCCAGGTAGACGGCTCCTCCAGGATGCTACTTGGCCCGTAGGGTAGACGGCTCCTCCGGGATGTTACCTTGACGTACTCCGAGTGCTTCGGCATAAGGACTCACCCGCGGGATAAGCGACTCCTCAAGGACACTATCTTCGCTAGGGTGTCTTCGTGACTGGCCAACTTGCTCCGACACTGGGGGCTTGCGTCGGCACCCCTATGGACTATGACCCTCGGGTCATTTCGAGATGGGAGCAGGTCTTCAGAGGGCATCGCGCCAAGTTCGCCTGGCAGTTGGGCGTCGGGTCTTCCTCACCACTGCCAGGCCTGTGGGACTCTGCAAGGGCTTAGATTGGAGGCTAGATCAAGGGGGTTCTCTGGCCACACCGACGCTATGGGAGCCAGTCTTTCCAAATAGACAGAGCGAAGGTGTGCGGGGGCAGGCCGGGTGAATATACGATCGACAGTCTGTGGAGCATCGGCAGCTGTGGACCCCTCGATGATGTGTCACTCCCGGGGAGAGCCACATGTCGCGTGATGACATCATCATCTCAACCTTTATAAATAGAGGTCTTGAGAATTCATTTAGGACGATTGGACATTTTCAGAACACTTTCATTTTCTCACTCTAGAATCCTGGAGAACGAAACATACAGGACCCTGACTCTGGACCTAAACATCGGACTGTGACTGTCGTCATGTATTCACCCTACGCCATCGCCCTCGCAGCACTGCCACCCTCAGGCTCTGTCTGGGAAGCCTTTGGTCTCTGCCCTTGCTCTGCCCTTGCTGTGTCCTACATCATCACACTTGGCATCTGACTCGGACTGCATTCCTTGTGGCACCTCCACGTTGACTACGAACCCACCTTCCTTGGCATTACTCTTTTAACTAATTTTTGAATGTGACGTTTCATTAGCTTTCGGAGTTATATTCTCTTCTACGCTAATAGAAAGATGGAGCACAACTGTTCATCAACAGTTGTCTTCTTCCTCCCCACCATTTTTTGTACACTCTTCTACCTTTAATTCAAAATAAGAGGCGACAACTTTTGTAGGTAGTTGAAAATAACTTCTTTAATAATTTTTTTGTATACTGTAGTTATTTTCAAATAAAAGTTATGTTAACATTACTTCACTAAATGGATATTAGAAACTTTATTTATGTAGTGTCCTTTATGGTCATTTTATCATATCAAACTAATTTAATTACTTTCTATCCACACACCTTTTGTAACTTTAAGCTAGTTCACAGCTAATTTTGCCAAACAGCAAATTGATTCTGCTAATAGTAGATTAAATCTGATTTTGAAAACTGGTTCAGATTTAAGCTGAAATCTGCTTTTCAGAATCAATCTCAAACGGCCTCTTAACCCAATGCCAACTTTTTTGAGTTTGTAAGTATTCTTTAAAGCCTCGTCATCTCCGAGACCTAACATCATCAACTAATACCAAGCCCCATTTCCCATTCAATTCACCACCTCTAATGCCACATAGAGATGGCAATTTGCAGGCCTAATTGGAGGCTCGTCTAGAGTTGTCAAACGGGCCGGGCGGCCCGTGGGCTGGCCCGACCCGGCCCGGCCCTGGCCCATGAACAGTAGCGGCCCAGCACAAGCGGGCTTGGGGCCTGGGCCTGGACCAGGCCTTCATATTCTGCGAAAAAGCCCGGCCCGGCCCCGGCCCGGGTTTGGCCCGGCCCGAAGTCGGCCCGGTTCTGGCCCGGTCTGGCGGCCCGGGTGGCCCTGGCCCCACCACTTGTTTGAATTTTTTGCTTTTCCCCCCTTTCTTCCACCCCTTTTCCAAAATTTCACTTTTACCCCCCCAACAGCAATATAACGGCTAGTTTGGGGGGTATTTTAGTCTAACCTATATTTTTTAACTCCTTTACACTCTTACCCTCCCCAACAACTATAAACGGATAGTTTGTAGGGGTATTTTGGTCTTTTGTGAAGTTTCTAAAATCTATAAATTCACACCATTTCTCTCTAATTTTTCACACCAATCTTCTTACTCTCTCTTACCTAAACATTCTATATTTCTACAAGCTTTGCTACTATTTTCCTCTCCAATTACTACTCTTGCTAATTACTACTAGTATTTACTAATTAGTACTCTTGTTTATTAATTACTAGTCTTGCTAAATTCTTTTTAATTACTAACTCTCTAATATTTGTTACTCGTTCATTCTTTTAATTGTTATTTCTTATTACTACTCTTATACTTGTGTATTTAGTTACTCTTACAAAGTTTAGCGTCAAATATGGCTGGATTATTGAAGAAAATGAGGCGTGCATCGTCATCACGAAAAACATCATCATCATCGCAAGCACCACCACCAGCACAAGCGCCAGCGCCACGGCCATCACAAACACCAATCCAAGCACCAACACAACCATTCGTTCCTGGACGAATGAGTACAGGCTGTATGATAGATACCCAAGCCAATTGGGAGTTCAATCAAAACATTCCAGATTTTGAATACACGCCTGATGAAGACCCCCCGCATTATAGTCAAGGACGCAGCTCGGTTGGCGAAGCTACTACTCCGTGGCATAATCTCAACCCTATGCCTGGTCATGATGAAGAAGGGCCGAGCAATGCCTCCGGTAATGAGCCAGAAGTCCAAAAGGGGAAAAAAAAGAAAGCCGAGTGTTGGAATCATTTTGATGAAGTTACGGTGGACGGCATCCGAAAAGCTCGATGTAAGTACTGTGCTAAATTATTTTCGTCTGGTAGTGGTAATGGACATCTTAACAGGCATTACCCTCAGTGTGCACCTCGACAAGGCCACGTCGAACCTACCCAAACGCAGTTATCTTTTGACGGTAAGTTATTTGTTTATAATCAGCGAGAGCAAAGAGACGGTCTCGCTGAATTTGTTATTCAAGATGAACAAGCCTTTTCTTTTGCCGATAATCCTAAGCACTCTAGATATATGAACACATACGTTCAACCTTTGTACAAAAAGGTTCATAGAAACACAACTAGATCCGATGCACTCCGACAGTACAATGCTGCTAAAGCACGCCTTATCGATTATTTCGATAAATTTGACGGTAAAGTTAGTCTTACTTCTGATATTTGGCAATCTCCTTATACTTTTGTTAGTTATTCTTGTGTGACCGCTCATTGGATTGATGCAGATTGGGTTATGCACAAGAGAATCATCGCTTTCGAGCACTTCCCTTATCCGCACGATGGAATGAACATTGCTATTCTTATATTAAAAGCATGCACCACATTTAAAATTAAGGATAAGATTATGAGTGTTAGTTTTGATAATGCTTCTAATAATAAAGTTGCTGTTGCAGCTTTAAAGGAGACGCTTCAACCTGTACTTAATGGTGAATTATTTCATGTTCGCTGTGTTTGTCACATTATTAATTTAATTGTTCAAGATGGTTTAGCTGCTGCAGGAGATATTCTTCTCAAAATGAGGGGTATGACAGCGTATGTTAATAGCTCGAGTCCGAGAACACAACAATTTAAAACGTTGTGTGTTCAATATAATATGCCTCGCAGGAGAGCAGTTACAGATGTGGTCCACAGGTGGAACTCTACATACCACATGCTTTTACACATTCTGGCATACCGAGAAGTCTATACGCATTTTCTACTAACCCAGTTCCCAGCCGGCTTGCCAACTCAAGAGGAATGGCAGATGGCCACATACCTAGCTGAATTTTTGGAGGTATTCTACACGTCTACCAATTTATTGTCTGGTACGTACTATCCCACCTCTCCTCTCGCTGTAATAGAAATTCTGAAGATGGCTACAATGTTAACAAAATGGAGATATATAGGACCCTTTAAGGAAATAGTAAAAGTGATGGATCAAAAATTTAATAAATATTGGAGTAAACTGCCTGCTATTTTTACTGTGGCTACTTGTTTAGATCCTAGGTTAAAGTTGCATGGCGTGAACGCCTCGATACAAGAGATATCGAAATTAATGTGCTACACAGCAGAGGAGACAACCGCATTCACAGCAAAAGTGAGCAAGAGGTTTGAGGACTTGTTCAACGTCTATCGTAATTCTGCTGACGTGCGCGGGCGAGCTACATCATCATCCACTGTTGAGAGGTATTATGCGCCATACCTTCAGGGCTTTGAACATCTAGTAGCAAGACAACTACCAGGTGAAGGTACTTCTAATTCGGCAGGTTCGTATACTTTTTTCTCTTTTAATGAGATTGGTGTATATGCAAATACTGATCATTATTCTGATTTATCAAGGCAAGAACAGGTTAATTTTAATTTGTTAAATTTTTGGAAACAAAATCAAAACATGTATAAAACTTTATCCCAAATTGCACGGGATGTACTGCCAGTGCAAGCCTCCACGGTTGCTTCAGAGTCGGCATTTTCAGCCAGCGGGAGGGTTTTGGATGACAGGAGGAGTCGTCTTAACCCCGAGTCGCTCGAGCTATGTGTATGTTGGAAGGATTATCTTGATGCGAAATACCGCGAGCAAGATAAACCGATTGATGATAGGAAGAGCAGTGACTCGGATATTGAAGTACTTCTGGATGATTAGGTAATTTGTTTTTATTTTCCTCTTTTGATCCTTTTGGTTGACGTTGCAGATTTCTTGATCTTTGATTGCTGATATTTTGGATAGACATGCATTATTATTTTGATTGTTAGAATTTTAAGAATAAATTTTTTCACAAAATATACTTTTTTTCCATATATATAAAATAAATTTTTACAAGCAAGATATATATTTTTTCGTATATATAAAAAAATAGGTAACTTCGCCTGTTTGTTTACAAGCAGCCGGTCCCAAGCCCGGATAAAAGGAGGAGGGCCTATGAACACATTTATTATTTTTCTATATAAATTGTTATGTGTTAAGATTTTATTAATAAAGCTCACCAAGAAGAGTATGAAAATGTTTAACATATAATAAAAAATATAATGGCTAACAAATAAATATGTATATACATACATACATATATATGTATATTACTTATAATGAAATAAAAGGATAAGATTAGGTTCGTTAAATTGTGAATATTGCCTAGAGATGAAATTTAAAATTGAATAACAAGAAAAAAAAAAAAAGGGCCCAGGCCTGGCCCAAGCCCGGCCCTAGATATTGGGCCTAGGGCCAGGGCCTGGACTGGGCCTAGGTTTGCCTTCGGCAGGCCCGGCCCGGCCCGGTTGGCAGCCCCACTGGCCCGGCCCCGGCCCGGCCCCACAGCAGGCCCGATGGGCTTGGGCTGGGCCGGCCCAAGCCCGGCCCTTTGACAACTCTAGGCTCGTCCCACATGGTTCGGGGTAAATGGGGCTATTTTGAAATTCTTTCTGTCTCCAACGTAACTCTAATAGAATTTCAAAAACTTAACTCATTTAGATCTCTCTCTCTCTCTCTCTCTCTCTCTCTCTCTCGGCGCACGAGCATAAACACAAGTCGCTAGTTGACAGCCACCACCGACCGTCGCCACCCTTCGCCAAAAATCCCAACAGGCACTACCACCCTTCACTGAAAATCCCAACGAGTTAAAAGGGTAGGTCGAGTCTAAATGTTTTTTTTTGGATTGGGGGGGGGGGGGGGGGGCGCAAGGGGCGGCAATATAGGATGGTTAAATATGGAGGTGGCACCCCTGTATTTAAACTCAAGCAAATCCCTATCACTTCCTACCAAATTAAACCAAGACCCCTTAATTTTGAACTCAAATCCGTCGGATCTAACCACAAACTAAAACAAGAACCATAAATTTAGTCGCGGTTTAACCATTAGAGTCCACGACAGGCACGCCGCCTAATCTTTTGTCGGCATTGCCCCAATTTTCCAACCTAAATTCAACAGCGGTCAGTGGGGGCGAATAGGTAGGGCCAATGGGGACCACGTTCACCTCCTAGTTTTTGGTTTTTTTTTTTTAAGTTTTTGAATAGTGGGTAATTATATATATGATACTTATTAAAACGTCACTGCATTATAATATTAGCTTATTACGGTTTGTATTCGTTGTGTTTTTTACTTTCTATGCCACCAGCCATCACTGCCTTTATATTTTGCTTTCATTCACTCAATCTTTATTCTTTTAAATTTCAAATCACCCTATTACAAAGAAACAAGAATAGATTAAGATTAGTTTTTTTTTTCTTTTTAGGTTTAGATTCTTACAGTATATTAACTTATGCATGCACTATTATCATCATTTTGCTTTAATAATTACATTGTTAATACATATATATATATATATATATATATATATATATATAGATTTAAGAAGTAATTTTTTTTCATGTAAGATCAGTAATTTGTTATTACGAATAATAAAATTACATGATTAGAATTCAGAGTGGGGAATCTATTTTGTACTTTAGTATTCAACAGTCATGCTAATTAGATTATGCATCTTTTTATACATGAAAAAGTCAAAGTCACGCACAATTGATTTTTTCTTTCAAAATTAATTATGAGGAGCAGTTGTTTTTATTATGTTTTCCATATTTTGTGAAGCGTTAGGTGAAATACTTCTAAATTTGATGTTTTTGGTTTTTCATATTTTATGTGGACTTGAACATTCTTAATTATTTTATATTAAGCGTCAATTCTTTGATAACTTTACGATTATGGGGTCTGCCCCTGGCCACGATTCAACCACTATTGCCACCACTTTTGTCGACATTATCTCGGTTTCCCCAAAGGTATTTCAAATGTGGATTTTAGTTTGTTTCTCTCGAGAAGATATGCCACCAAAGCTGGGAGAAGGAACGAATCGCGTTTGTATTTGGGTGTTGGTGGGGATTGAATTTGTTCTGTCTTCTTGAGTGTTCTGGGTTCTGTATGTGTTCTTTAATTTACATGTTTGGATGTTCTTTTAAATTTAAACTAATAAAATTTTTATGATTCAAATGTTTATTCAATGTAGTTTCAGTCAACAAAAGCATAACCAAGAAAATTCTTTTCTTTTGTCTTTGCAATGGGCTGATGAGGCAAAACAACCAAACCCGCAACTACAAAACAACTATCAGCAAACCCATAACCTCAACCACCACCACGCCAATCCATCGCGCCACTCCACCATAACCAACAAACCCAAATCCTTCAGCCAAGATAGCATCACCATCACCCACCATCGCCAACATCATTCTGCCACCACTACTGAGAAGAAGAAGGTTGCTGCTTGTGCTAAAAAACAAAAGATAAAGATAAAACCCAAACCCACCACCAATTTAGCAATTGATAAAACTAAGTCATCCTAAGGCACCACCATCCTCTGTCAAGCGTTATTATTCAAGATCCCAAGATTAGATAATTAAAAAAATACAAATCGAAAAACAAAAACGCTAGATCTAATGGTGGTAGTATGGTAGGGCAAGTTACGGTTGACTCCATGGTGCAGGAGGTGGTGTTAGCCATGGATGATATTAACACCTACTGATCTAGTAACAACAATGGCCTGGTTAGGGATTTAGGTGAGGCAAACTATTACAGTTGACTTAGCGGTGACTTTGGCAGTGGCAATGGTGTTGGCCATGGGTAATATGGACACCTGCCAAGGACTGGCAATGATAGTGGCAATGGGTGTTGAAATATGATGATGGTTCTGGGTGGTGGGGTGACGTTCGTGCGACATCGTTGTGGGTGTCATAACTGATGGCTGTGGGTGGGGTGACAATTGATGGGTACAACCAATGGCGGCGTGGGGAATAGGGAGATGGAAAGCTAGAGAAGGATGGAGGGAGGGGGAAGAGAGAGAGATAGATAGAGATAGAGAGTGAGTATGTGTGTAAAGAAAGAGATAGAAACTGAACTTATCTATTAAGAAGCAATGAATAGTCTACAACCTAATCGTCCTCTACATTTTGTAGCATGCATTTTGTTTATTACGGGATTGGGGTAATTGGTAAAATATATTGTCCGCTACATTATGTAGCAGACGATAAATTTTTTTTAAAAAAATTAGATCTGGCCTGTCCATCCGTGATAGATGGACGGTCAGATGGCGCTGACAACTTAATGTAAGTTGCATGAGTTGTCAACAGATCAACTCCCTGTATGACTTATGATGCCAGGAAAAATGGGTTCGTACCTACATGGAGGTACCACAAAGGATGCAGTCCGAGTCAGCTTCCAGATGTACAAAGTGAGAGACAGGGAGGGTGGAGTAAGGGCAGAGAGCAAGGCTTCCCAGACAGGCCGTGAGGAGTGGCAGTGCTATGGAGACAAGGTTGAGATGAACAGTACCGGTAGTCGACAGTCCAAGTCAACGTCCGAGTCAGGGTCCAATAGTATGGTCCAATGTTATGTCCAATTGTGTTTCTCTCTCTAGAATCCAAAAGCTCTTGAATTCTAAAGTGAGAAAGTGATTTTGTGAGAATGAGCAAAAGTCCACCAAATGAAGTCCAAAGTCCACTATTTATAGGCAAACGTATGCCCGTGTCTTCAAATTCCACATGTCATCCCCTGGGAGTGACACGTCCCCAGGGGATCTAAAAATACCAGTTCTCCGTTGGACTGCCGATTCCCAAATTCGCGCTGTCTGCCCCACACAGTGTTGTTCTACATGTCTGAGAATACTAACCAACAACATCGTCGTGATCAGAGTAAGCCCGTTGCCCTAGCCACCGGTCCAAGCCCTTACTAAATCCTACAGGAGAGAACTTGACAGTGGTGAGGGAAGGTCCTTGTGACCAATGTCAGGCGGACTAGGTGCGATGCCCTCCAAAGACCTATTCTCGTCTCGGAGATACCCGGGGGTCAGACGTGCCTAGTGTCATGCAAATCACCCTAGGCTTCTATAGCTTCTGCGAGCCTATTCGGCTATGAAGAGTCCTCGTGCCAGAGCACTACGAACGGAGTCCCCCAAAATGAAGGCAATGATAACTTCTGAGGTAGCGAGCCTATCCCGCTACGAAGGGTCCTCATGCCAGAGCACTACTAACAGAGCCCATCGAAATGCTGCACACTCTGAGGAGTGGGTCAAAGCATGTTATATTCTCATGGCGGGGGCATATGGTGTGGTGAATGAGTGTGGTGCACAGGGGAATGTAACATGATTATGGTGCACGAGCGCGATGCCAATGGCACCAGACATGATTGTGGCACATGGGCGCGGTGCCAATGACATGAGACAATACCTATTGCCAGGGGCACATGTGATGGAAATGGTGCATGGGTGCGGCAACCTCTGTTGTGAGACAATACCTAGTGCTAAGGGCACCTGTCATGGAAGTGGCGCATGAGCGCCGCGACCTCTGTCACCAGACAATACTTGGTACGAAGGGCACATGTCATGGAAGTGGTGCATAGTTGCGATGAAGTATGTGTGGTGCCAGGGGCGCGACATTATGACAGAGAGCCTAGGGGCACAACTTTATTAGTGGCGGGGCATTGGGCGAGGCAGAGTGTCTTGGAGACGGTGCACGGGACTGGGTGACGGGGGTCGCAGAGTCGACGCACAGGTGCAGGCAACAGTGCACGGTCGTGAGCGCCGATCATCGCTACGACGGTGCTCGAGCAACAATGGGCATCGTGCGGTTGCGGGTGATGGGTGAGCATTGTAGACTTGGTGCTCGAATGAGCATTAGAAAGATGATCATGAGCCCTCAAGGTAGGGTGGCCGAGCCCCTTTTAAGAGGGTAGTCGACCCCCACTCCCTCGCCTCTGTTAAAGAAGGTGACCGACCCTCCCCCTTTAAGGAGGGGTGGCCAACCCCCCTTAAGGAGGTGGCCAACCCCTTTCTCTCCCCCTTTAAGGGAGGTAGCCTACCCCTCTTTTAAGGAAGGTGGCCGACCCCCTCCTTTGAGGGAGGGGACCGACCCTCGCCTTTAAAGAAGGTGGCCTCCCCCCTCCCCCCCTTTAAGGGAGGTGGCCGACCCCCTTAAGGGGAGAGTCACAGCAAGTCCACTTTTGCATATTTCTCTAGGTCTTGGTGTTGCCAAACTCACGATGTTGGGGACAAAAATAAATTTAGTCATTAATTTGTCGCAAAAAATCAGTGAAGAATGCTCGTAACTTGAGCATGCGCATTTTTATCGGTTGAAAGCATTGAAAATTGACTGTTGAATATGTGACGTGTCGTGCAAAATGAGACCCCCGGTGTGCCCTTGGGTGCTACCAAAGTAGGTTGGGAACATAAGCCCCCTGCGCGGGGTGTGCGCAAAGAGGCAACTTGAGAGGGCACCACATGCAGAAACATGTGTCGCATAAAAAAAGACATGTAGCGTAAAAAATAATTTGTCATGAGATGCGTTTTTGGTAGCGCAGTGCAAAAAAAGACTGGGAGCGCTAAAATAGAAGTTGTATCTCAAAAATGGGAATGCATGATTTTTTTTTTTGTAACGGTAATATTAATGTCGAAAATCCAACAAAGAGAGCACAAAAAATAATGTTAGCGCGAAATGGAGTTATGCGTTTAAAAAAGAGTTGTTGGGATTTTGAGGAGAAAATTTTTTTGGTTTGAAATTCAAATGAGTGGCCAATATTTAATCTTGGGCCACATATAAGGAGGGGGTGGGTGGTGGTAGAGTCTTTACTTGACCCATTCAACTTATATATATATATATATATATATATATATATATATATATGGGGGGAGAGAGAGAGAGAGAGAGAGAGAGAGAGAGAGAAAGAAGAAGAGAGAAGCAAAAGACATGACAAGGGAAATAGGAGAAAGAGGGGGTGCGGCGGGGGCACTTGAGGTGAAAACGGTGTACAAATTTGTTCAAGTCTTCCTATATATATATATATATATATATATATATATATATATATATATATATAGGGGGGAGAGGGAGAGAGAAGAGAGAAAGAGGGAGAGAGAAGCAAAATACATGACAAGGGAAAGAGGAGAAAGATGAGGTGTGGCGGGGGCACTTGAGGTGAAAACGGTGTCCATATTTGTTCAAGTCTGCCCCAGGATTCTGGCGTATGCCAACAATATCAACAATAGTGTCCCTCTCAGCTTCATAATGGAACATGTCCAAGAAAAGACGTACCATGTCACTCCACAAATGCACAGTCCTTGCAGGGATCTGGTAGTACCAAGTATAGGCAAGGCCTTTGAGGGACTTGTGAAATTCCCTCAGCTTCAAACTGTCCCCCGGACCATATCACTCCAACGAGCCTGCAAATATGGTTAAGTGCCCACGGGCGTTGCCTTCACGTCCGTTGAAGAGCACAAAGGTCGGTTGCTTATACCTGAGTGGGTATGGTATGATGGTTATGCCGTTGGCGTATGGTGCATGGCCTATGAGCCGGGCTAAGGAGTCAGGTTCAGAGTTCTTCGATAGGCAGTGGATGAGTGCTTCCAAGTCTGACTTGGTGACATAGTGGTGGGAGGGTTCTTCATGGCCAGCGAGGGGATGGTGGTAATATCTCGAAAATTTTCTTTTTCTTGTGCAAAATTAGTATTTTTGAATAAATAAGTTTGTGGTCTTTTTGATAATATTGAGAAAATGGTTTGAGTTTGTTTCTGAAATTTTCGGTCTAATGAAAAGTGGTTTCATTTGAATCAAAATGAAGGAAAATGATGTTTTGGAGTTTTTGAAGTTTTCGGTCGAATAAAAAATAGTTTGGTTTCAAATGAAAATGGGTTTTGTTTCGAATAAAAATATTTTGTGTGTGTAAATGAGTTACTGAAGTTTTCGGTGGACTTAAAAGTTTTAAGTCGACTGAAAATTAATTTTCGGTCGAATTGAAAAAAAATTAGTCGTTGAACATTAACTTTTAGTTTGATGAATAGTACTTTTAGTTGAATTAAAATTGTTTTTGGTCGAATTAAAAGTATTTTCATTAAAGGTATTTTTGGTCGACTTAAAGGTGATTTTTGGTCGAATAAAAACTTCAAGATTTTGGGAAAGGCATTTTCCCGGCTGAAGGATTGAGTCGACTGAAAACTATTTTCTGTCGAATGCAAACTTGATTTTCGTCCCATATAAATAGTACTTTATTTCATTTCTAGCCCTTTTGGATTTTCTGTTTCGTTTCTTCTCCTTTGTGCGAGAGAGAGAGCTAGAGAAGAAGGCTTGAAAAGTTTGGAAGTTATAAGGAGGAGCTTAAGGATTTGTGGCTCTCAAAAGGCTTGATTAAGGTAAGGGTTTACTTTTGAAAATTTGAATTAGCGATGGACCAATAGCTCATGTGAGTCTTTAGTTTCTTTTTGAAATTTGAACTTCTTCGAATTGAGTTAAGTGACGTTCTTTTCCCTTTGTTCTGACCATGGTTATGAATAACTCGTTTTCAATGTTATGATTTGGGAAAATTCAAATTTTTGTCGAATTTGTTTGACCTCCGAATTTTGACATATCGATATTGTTCGTTTCAGTGATTTATGTTCGACATTATTTTGTGAACTCCACTTATTGTTTGACAAGTCCGTTATTTGATAATGTTATTTTGAAGCCTTTGAATATGGTTTGACATGTCTGATATTTGAAAACGGTTATTCTGAAAAAAAAATTTGGGTAATTTTATGAGCCATGTCACAGTGTATGTGACTTATTTCTGACTTACCCACGTGGAGTGAAACGTGGGCTAGCTCAGGAGAGTTGAGATAGAGATCGCGATCTTACTTTCTGAACCGGCCTCATATGTCAATGATGACTTATGTGACCACTTTCTGAATGGCTCTCTAGTGTCTGTTTTCATACTCAAATATATTTTGATATTTGATCTGATAGTGTCTATCTTCGTACTCAGATATATTTTGACATTTGATCTGACCTCTGTTCAGTCGAAACTGGTGTGCCTTTGAAATATTATTTTTCAGATATAATTTGACATTTGAAATTTGATTTGATGTCCGTCCCATTGAAACTTTTGTGTCTGACTTTGTATTCAGAAATGTTTTGACATTCAAAAACTGGTTTGATTATCCGTTTCGTTGAAAAAATTTTGTGCTTCTGAAATTCCGTTTCTCAGATGCTTTTGTTTCCGACTTATTGGTCCTTTGAGCGATATTACTGGGCATTTGGCTCATTCCCTTATTGTTTTTGCTTTCAGGTGATTAGTAGGTGGGATTTTGGATTTGAAGGGCTAGCTGTGTGACCAAGGGTTAGCTACCTTATTTCAGAGTTAGTATTGACATTTAAATGTAACAACTAAGATAAGTTGGTAACATTTAGGTTCTAAGTTGGTAACATTTAGGTTTTGTTTTGAAACTTCGTGTTGGAAAAACTTTTGGATTGTATAAAAGCTTTGGGCCCCTATGTAGGATATATATGCGTTTTGGAAATTATTAGTGCATGCTCTGATTTGCCGTTTGGGAGACTTCTGATAATTATAAGGTTTTTTTTAATTTCCGCTTGCTCGGCGTTAACGCTCTGTATATAAATTTGGGGCGTTACAGAATGGTATCAGAGCTTAGGTTTGAGATTCTGTAGATTCATAAGCCTAAGATATGTGTTATTGAGATTAGACCTTGAGAAGATAGAATAAGTTTGGGGAATTTATTTCCTATTAAAGCATACGATTTAGATTTGGCCATAAACCTTGGATTTGGGTTGAGTATGCAATCGTAGAACGAATGTTAGTTGTCTTTGGAATTCAGATATTTTCAATATTAATCAAAGAGAATAATTGAAGGATGTGACTATAATCTTTGGATGTCTATGAGTAGCTCTATCAGATAATGTATTGAAAAAGGTTGTGATCTTAGGAAATAATTGATATGGTGACATAGATTTTGTGCGGAATTTGAAAGGAAGATTTGGCATTACTAGATCATAATGCCCATTTTATTCAGTTGCTTTGATATGCTTTTGCGAGCATCTAAGTGTTGAACCTAGAAATTTGAGATGTGTCTATGTGTAGATATCTTTATGGAACCCGGTGGTGAACCTTATGGTTTATAATCCTTGCCCCATCAATATTGATTTCAAATGTTCAAGAGTGACATAATTTTTCTGGAAATGAAACACTTTGATGTTATTTTGGGGGTATGGATTGATTATCTTCTAATAATGCTAAGATGGATTGCTTTAGAAAAGAGGATGATTTTGATCTTTTGACGAATAACTCTGAAAGCTAGAAGCCATCTGTAAAGTCTGTGACTGAGAGATATAAATGATGTGGTAGTTAAAGGCTTAAACTTTGGTGGATGCGCAATGTATGTGAAATTAAGAATAGTATGTTTTTCTCTGTTATAAATTTGATAATAGTTTGGACCGTTTTGTTTTGAGGCATCAGAGTGCACTGCAGAAGTGTGGCGGTCTTTTGATAAGATGTGTAAATGCTTGTTGATGTTGGTTATCTAGTTTGGATAAGTCAAAGTATTATTCTTCAAAGGTTATCTGAGGGTTTTGGTGTCAGACACAAATTA
Organism: Escallonia herrerae; assembly: GCA_033070095.1. Classification (NCBI taxonomy): domain Eukaryota; kingdom Viridiplantae; phylum Streptophyta; class Magnoliopsida; order Escalloniales; family Escalloniaceae; genus Escallonia; species Escallonia herrerae. The sequence goes on along the minus strand of JAVXUP010002257.1, from coordinate 61,720 downwards.
GATGGGGGAAATATTGATCATTAGGTGATGTTATGATCAATATTTGCCGGCCCAGGTCCTGAAGGATGGATCGGTTGAGTGGCTTGTTGGGAGACCAACATCTGTATAGATCTTTGCATTTTCATGATGGTGGCCATAAGAGTGGTCTGAGAGTCTTGTAGGTTGGTTATGGTCGGAGTAAGTTGTTGGATGGCTGCACTGACAACCACTTACACATCGGGGTGCAGTTGTTGGTGGCTGGTCTTGGAGTCGTGTGGGACTGGTCTCTTCCTGGTCACCAAGGTGGTCTTCCTCTTGCAAGTGGGGTTAGGGCCTTGACTGGTCGTCCTGGTAGCTCTCCGTTGTACAGACATGGTGCCTAAGTGTGGAAGGCAGGAGGACTGCAATATGATGCTCACCTCCCTAGTAGAGTCCCCAAGATAATGCCAAGGAAAGTGGGTTCGTACCTACGTGGAAGTGCCACAAATGATTCAATCCGAGTCAGCTTCCAGATGTACAAAGTAAGACACAGTAAGGGTAGAGTAAGGGCAGAAAGCAAGGCTTCCTAGATAGGCCATAAGGAGTGGCAATGCTGTGGAGACAAGGCTGAGATGAAGAGGGCCAACAGTGGACAGTCTAAGTCAAGGTCTGAGTTAGGGTCCAATGCTACGGTCTAATGTTATGTCCAATTGTGTTTCTCTTTCTAGAATCTAAGAGCTCTTGAGTTCTAGAGTGAAAAAGTGATTTTGTAAAAATGAGCAAAAGTCCTTCAAATGAAGTCCAAAGTCCACTATTTACAGGCAAAGGTATGCCTGTGCCATCAAATGCCACATGTCATCCCCTGGGAGTGACACTTCACCAGGGGGTCTAAAAATATCGGTTCTCCATTGAACTTTCGGTTCCCAAATTTGCGCTGCCTGCCCCACACAGCGTCGCTCTACCTGTCTCAGAAGACTGACCACACAGCGTCGGCATGATCAGAGTAAGCCCGTTCCCCTAGCCATCGGTCCAAGCCCTTACTAAATCCCATAGGGGTGCGTCAAGAGATGTGGAGAGAACCTGACAGCGGTGAAAGAAGGTCATTGTGACCAATGTTAGGCAGACTAGGCGCGATGCCCTCCAAAGACCTGCTCCCGTCCAGGAATAACCCGGGGGTCATTGTCTTGGGGGCGTCGATGATCACCGGTAACGTGAGTGGACCTGGTCGTAGCTCAGACGTGCCTAGTGTCATGCAAGTCACCCCAGGCGGCGATAGCGAGCTTATTTACTGCGAAGGATCCTCGTACCGGAGCACTACAAATGAAGCCCCCAGGAATAAAGGCGGCTATAGCTTATGTGGTAGCGAACCTATCCTGTTGTGAAGGGTCTTCGTGCCGGAGCACTATGAATGGAGCCCCTCGAAATGCTGCACACTCCGAAGAGTGGGTCGAAGCATGTTCCACGTCCATGGCGGGGGTGCATGGTGTGGTGAATGAGTGTGGTGCCCAGGGGCATGTAACATGATTGTGGTGCACGGGCGCGAGGCCAATGGCATGAGACATGATTATGGTGCATGGGCACGGTGTGAACGACATGAGACTATACCTAGTGCCAGTGGCACATGTCATGGAAGTGGCGCATGGGCGCGGCGACCTCTGTCGCGAGACAACACTTGGTGCCAGGGGCATATGTCATGGAAGTGGCTCATGAGTGCGGTAAAGTGTGTATGGTGTCAGGGGCATGACATTATGACCGAGAGCCTGGGGCATGGTTGTATTAACGGCGAGACTCATGGTCGCAGCGGAGTGTCCCCGGGACGGTGCACGAGCACTGGTGACGACAGTGGCAGAGTGGGCATGCGGGAGCGGCCATGGTGTCTCAGCGACGGTGCAAGAGTGATAACAAGCGTCGTGCCATCGCGGGTGATGGGTGAGCATTGTAGACATGGTGCTCAAATGCGCATTGGAAAGATGGCTGCAAGCCCCTAAGGTAGGGGTGGCCGACCCCTCTTTTAAGAGGGTGCCCGGGTGGATGACCCCCCCCCCCCAATTTTAAGGGAGGTGGTCGATCCCCTTAAGGTGGGAGTCACGACAAGTCCACTTTTGCATGTTTTCTAAGTTTTGGTGGCGCCAAAGTCGCTATGTTGGAGACAAAAATTAGTCATGAATTTATCACGAAAATTTAGTGAAAAAATGCATGTGACTTGAGTGTGCACATTTTGACCGGTTAAAAAATTGACTGTTGAATATGTGACGTGTCGCGCAAAATGAGACCCCTGGTGTGCCCTTGGTTGCGATCAAAATATGTTGGGAACAATTTATAATTAAATAAAAGAGGGGGATCAAGTCTATTAAAATTGTGAAAAATATTGTACTTTTCTAAGGTATGGAGAAGTTTCAAGATTTGAGAGAGAGAGAGATATTTAAGCAGGACATGTTTACGTAGAAGAGAGAAAAAAATTAAATTCATTTGATCAGTTGAATGTCAAATGACATAAGAAGATAGATGCCAAATTGGAAAGATAAGTTCATATTCTCTCAATTTTCAGCTTTACTATGTATCTAATAATAATATGATTTCAGGGAAAGGATGAGAATGAAGTGCTGGGTAAGTCAAAGAAATTATAAAAAAAATGCAAAGCATGTCCTGTGTTTGAATTTTGAAAAAAAAAAGCAGTATGTTGATTTAGGCGAAAGAAGTTCAAAATCTAGATGGAATACGAACAAAATCCATTTCTGTGCTAAATGTAGGGTAACATAACCTAAAGGGGAGTAGTACGTGAGCCAGCACACACGACAAAGCATAATGGACGCAAAGCTCATGTGTTACAAAGCATGCAAAATGTTATACTCGATAGAATTAAGCGTGAAATTCAAACAAATCGAAACATGTTATAATTACGTAGGCCTTATTACACTTGATCAAATGAAACTGTAGAGGTCTTCAAAGAAGGTAATACACGCTTAAAGAACTTCAAGGTCTCTTGAGAGCTCAAAGAGCTGAAATATAGTTAAGTCCTCATGGCCTCACAAGAGGTAGCTTCTTAGAGCCAAGTCTATCGTTAGTTAATTAAAGCAAAAGATGGTTGCCAGAATCAATAGAGGGCAAGTTGAAGGCTTTGAATTGAAAGAAGTCGGTCTCGGATGAAGAGCCCTTAGGAATCTGTACATAAAGCGCTTCAAGCCTCAAATTAGAGGTGTCAAATTGGCCGGGCTTAGGCCAGCCCAGCCCAAGCCCAAGCCCTGGCCCTAAGTCCAATGTTTAGGGTCGGGCTTGGGCCTGGCCCGGGCCCATTTTTTTTGTTTACATTTTCTTGTTATTCAAAGTAAAGGCTATAATTATGGTAATTTTTGTTATTATTTAAGAAAATTGTAATCTAGTACTATGACTAAGATTCTTGTTATTATGTAAGCAAATTGCTCTATCTCTCTCTCTCATTTACAACTCTCAATTTTAAATTTTTTCTTTCATATACTCTAAGCATGTCCAATATTCACAATTTAACGAACCTAATAGTTATCATTTTATTTCATTATAAGTCATATACATGTATGTATGTATATATATATATACATATTTATTTGTCTCTCATTTTATTTTTTAATATATGTTAAACCTTTTTATAATCTTTGTAATCTAATTCTTATTTTACGTTAAATATATCTTTGATTATTATACCAAGGAAGAACGATCATCATAATTCATGTTCAGATTTATTGCTCATTCGATCATCGTTGGACACGCACACTTATATATAATAATGTGTGTATACAATAATATTGGGTCAAAAGAGGGCCTGTGTGTAGGGCCAAAAAAGGGCTAGAAATAGGGCCAACCTTAGGGCCAAAAAGGGGCCAGTTTTCCAGCCAAAAGAGGGTCGGGCCTGGCCAAACTCGGGCCATTTTAGGGCCGGGCTGACCCCGGGCCTGTTTCTCAAATAATTCGGCCTGGTCCTGGCCTAAGCCCTAAGGGTTAGGGCCAGTCCTGACCCAAAAAATGGGTCGGGCCAGCCCGCGGGCCGCTCGGCCCTTTTGACACCTCTGCCTCAAATTGGGCTCCTTAAACAATCTTGCTTCTGAGACAAGATTCTCACAACTCATGGAGAATTCTAGAGAGAGAAAGTATTCTTTGATATTGTTCGACTCTCAATAACTATACCGGCATTGGATCTCAAACTACTATCTCCTACTCACTTTGCGCATTCTCCCTACACACCACTGGCTCTGCTGTGTTGCCTTGACTCTAGCCCCTGCTCCTACTCGTGCCCTCCCTTAAATAGTTTTACTTGCATTTGATCAGGAAGGGACTTCGCTTATGAGTCCTTCATGTGTACCTGAACCAACCTCACCATGAACAACACCCTCGTTGCTTGAAGGTGTTAGGTTATTTGTAGACAAAAGTTTATACAATGCAAACGTTATTGTATGTCAAATTAACCTACAGTTCCAATAGTAAAATTCTGCTTCAAACCATATTGCTGAATGTTCTAACCGCATTTACAATTGCAAGTTACAACAAATGCCATAGTTTTATGGTAAATTTTGGGATCATTTGTTAGGGTTGCCGTATTTGAATGTGAATGTAAAACGGAAAGATCTATCTGTCACATCATAAAATATTGTTGCACAATTAAATATATTGCTAAAAGTACATTATCTTGTCATGGAGATAGATATTTTCATTGAAAACAACCTTTCCCAAAAATTTTAATGCAAAAAAAAACAAAAAACCGGGAATGGCCGTAGCGTCAACGCTCTTCGTCTCATTCAACCTTAGCGGTAGATTTTGGGCGCCAAAAATTCCCGCCAATAAAATGATTACGCAGAATCCTTCTCTCTCTATATTATCACTTGTAAAACTCCTAAGCGACACAGCTTGCACTCCACTCTTCAGAAATCACGCACACAATACTGTTTATACACAACAATCAAGCCATGGTTGTAGCCCTGGGTCCCGGAAGATTCTACGGCAGCAGCCTCCCACGGCCCCGGATCTACACCGACGTCAAGTTCAGCAACGACCGGGTCGACCCGCCCGTCCCGGTCACTGACCCGCTCATGTCCTGGGCCCACGAAGCCCATTGGTCCATGGGGGGCCTCAACGTCAAGCGTCACCGCCTCCAGGGTCGCATCGAGGGCAGCGTCGTGAAGCTTCGCGCCCAGCGCGAGAAGGCCCTCAAAAAGCGGAACGCGCACCCGAGCCCCGCAAAGCCCATCCACCCCAAATCGTTCGCTGGGTCGGCCCCGAGTCGGGTTGACCGGGATCCGAACCCGTCGCCGCCTCCCGCTCCTTTTGCAGCCAAGCGGAGGCGGCGGCTTGTGGGGCTGGTGGAGGAGAGAGGGTGGGACGGCATTGTTTCTCCGGTGAAGCGGGGTCCGGCAAGGAAGCTGTGGGATGATTTTGACCGGGTGGCGGCGGAGAGCAGCGCCCCAAGTTCACCGGTGAAGAGATCAAGCGGTGGATCGGAGACGGTGGCCTCACGGACTCGGAGCAGAAAAGACGAAAAAAGGAGTGGTGGTGTTAGGACTTCGCCGAGACTGGCCAAGCGTGGGTCGAGCTAGAGGTGTTTGATGAAATGTCTAAACGAGTCTGTGCTTTTACCAAAACATCAATTTCCAATACTTATGGAATATATGGCTCAAATAGAGTGGTTTCTTTCTTACTTTCTTGCTTTTGATGCCCTGTTGTTTGATCTGACAAGGGTGTTCAATCTTGGTAGAGTGATGTAGGAACCTTTGTTGGAATCTGTGTTTCGTTAGCCTTTCTGCGTAACGAGATTTAGAGCTTGACTAGGTATAGTTGACTGTTTAGATTTTCATGCACCTACTATTGATTGTTATCTCGTTAATGCTTTAGAACTTATGAACAGGTAGGTGGTTCGGGTTGTGTAAATTTCAGCCCTATTTGTAGATGTGCAATAGTTTTTTAAAAATCTGGTTCATGGTACTTTCCTTGTGGCTTTTAAGTCCATAGTCCTTGCTCACGGTATATAATCTACTCTGTGCCTGATTCCCTCCTGGTAGATGGCTGCATTGTCCGAATTCCGAAACATTGCTGGTCTTGCTGAAGTCCATGACCTCGCTTTCCATTCATTACTGCTCTTTCTCTTCCTTGAAGAAGAGAGTGCTCTAAGATTTGGTTGAAGCAAGATGGTTTTTTGTACTCCTGAATGTCGCATTTGCAAGACCTACCTACAGTCATTTCCTTTGTGTCTAGAGACCTTTTCATTTCGCCGCGAACTCGTTAACTATTTTGTTTAGTAAGTGGCATAACCTAATCATGGTCTTCTGTAATCCTTCCATACCACATTCTCTTCCTAATTCAGAACGTTTTTGCCTTTTCAGTTCGCCCGCAATCCTTTGCTTATGAACTCGTTGACGATTTGCTTTTTATGTGGCATAACATAATCATGGTCTTCTGTAATCCCTTCATACAACATTCTCTTCCTAACCCAGAATGTAGTCCCATATTGATGCTGGGCTGGTGAAGAGTATCTGCAACCCACCAGTGCACTGTAACTGTCCTGTCAAGAATGGCGGAAAACCGCGAAGGGAATGGGGCTGTGCCATGAGGTTCTGTCTTAGCAACCTTAGGCCACGGGAAAAAAAGAAAAAAAAACTTCAATAACTCGATAATAGAAATGACATATACAACCGAGCGACGTCTTCCTTTTTAAGACGTCATTTCAATCGCCTGTGGTCCGTTTCTCTTCACCACGGGTCAGGACAATCATGGAGGTCTTAGGTCCACTTGCATGAATAAATAGCAATAGATTAAAGATCGAGCACGGGGCTAGTAGCGGTCATCATCTTTGGGGTGGGTGGGAATTATTATAGCTTCTGTGGGTATGTACTTAATAAGGCTTGTATATGAAATTATTATAGCTTTTGTGGTCTCTACTTAATAAGGCTTATATGTGAACAAATCTAAGCATTATACGATTGTCGGGGTGCAATTAATAGTATATAAAGGAAATTAACGACCAAGGTATGAAGGTTGTTTCTTAAATAAGAATGTTGAACCAGTAGATCGGTATTTCAATTCAAAATGTGATCCTAATACAAGTCAAGGAAAAAGTAATGACGCTGCCAGAAAATAATCACTAGTTTGATCGTATTTGTTTAAAAAAATTTCAACAAATAAAAATCAACAACTAAGGCACATAGTACCTTTCCAAAGCGCGCTCTTATTAAGCTCGTGTTCATTCTTGGCAGAGCAATGCAAAAATCTCTGTCAGAACCGGTCCATTTTGATTGTGTATGCGAGCTTGGTTGATGGTTTTTGCTTATACTAGTATTTATGTCCATAGCCTTTCCTTTTAGTGCCTAAGTTGTCCTGCACTTGACCAGTTTCTTCCAATTAACTAGATTTAATCCTGGGGGTTGCACATGAGAATAGCAATTCTCAAAGTACCGATTGAGAGACATAACGATAATAAAATTGGTAGCGATAAAAAAATTATATAATTTTTTTTTACCTTTCTATATGAGTTTTTCTTTTCTTTTTTACCAAATTTTGTCGCTAGAAAATGAACTTGAATACAATTTTTAGCCTTTTTAGCAACAAATGAATATGAAAAATAGTATATAAAATAATAGAAATAGTCTCTCCCAACAAATAACAATAATAGTAATACTCATAACAATAATAATCCGTGTATTGAGATTTATATTACTAAAGGTCATCAAATACTAAAAATAAAAATATAAAAAAACGATTGAACATAAACAAGAAAGAAAACTATATATATATATATATATATATATATATATATATATATATATATATGAACTTTTAATGAAATAAAAGGATGGAGATTATGTTAGTTAGAGAGAAAAACTAATAGAAAATATTGAGCTATGTTAAAATTAAAAGGAATAGCGAATTAGTTTTTGGCAAAGTATTAGAAATTGATGGAATTGCAAATATATTATAAAATATTATAGTGAGAAATGTTGACATGGAAGACATGAGAAATGCAAGGTCTATTTAATTGGTTGAATTTTGATGATTAAAAGGAATTCAAATCAAATTGAATAAGAGAGAGGGAGAGAAATTATAACTAAAAAGGTGAAAAAATTCAAAATAAATTTAAATAGTCAAAATGAAAAAAATTAACATGACGAGTTAAGAGAATATTCACGTAAGCATTGACTGGATAACATTATCTCAGTTTCGACTTTTATGTATATATAATAAGATTTGTAACAGTATTGCGTACTAAAAGCAGCAACAATGGTTATCATTGTGCAATTTACCTGCTAAAGTCTTCGACACTGATTTCTGCATGTTACCCACCAATTAATTTCTTTTTCAAGCACCTTAATAATAATCTGCAAATTATGCAGTTAGTTAAGACGCTTCCTCTTCATGGATAAAAGTGGTGAGGTACGAAAACAGCGCAATGATTAGAATGGTATGATGCGATTTTAAGGAAAAATAAGCACATTAATACTGATTTAATAGACGAAGAGTAGTACATGTGATAAATTGCATGAGCAAATAAAGTAATTCTCCTTTCTTGCACCAGTTGAAACTTTGCAGTCTTTCATTCTGATGCAATGCTGGTGAAATTTATCCTATGAATACGAACACCACAGGCTGACATTGACTGCACATAATGCTCCAAACATTAGTTTCAGGACCTCAACGATTTTGGTAAGTAGCATCTGAGATTAAGGTGGACAGTTTGCTAGGCAAAGGTCTTCAAACTCCCAGCAGACAACTTCCTTGTTTTTACCCAGAAAACAACAAAAGCAGTTGTCTACGGACTCATCGCAACCAGGTTCTTTCAAGCAAAGAATAAGCTTCTCGTCACCACCTCTGCGGTCCATCTGAAATCTACCGCCGTTGATGTTGCTCTCCGCAGCAGTGCCTGTGTTTGTGTATCCATGCACATGAGTTCCCAGTAAATTAAGTTTAAAGGTGGCAAAACAAAAGTAATTTGGGCTGGCTTCCCAATGATAAATGGTCAACTAAATGTAATTTGTGGTCAACTATGCATTCCAATCAAGCCAATAGGGAAATGGTCAACTATGCGCCCAAAGGAATTTTGGTGTTGGGGCGTGGGGGGTGGGGAGGGGGTTGTAGCACAAACAACGTAAAAAAAGTGTTATACTAATATAAATTGCGAGAATAACTTGATTCTAATTGTTGATACTGTCTCCATAGGATAACAAGGAATAACGTTAAGACTATAAATAGAAAAAATGTCAATTAAACGGTAGTATAAATTCGTAAAAAAAGTTGATTCTAATTGTTGTCAAGTGTCAGTACAATGGCTATATAAATCCATAAAAAAGTTAATTCTAATTGTAGACAATTTCTTCAACTCTTTAAGTTTCATTTTATCGAGTTTAACGACGTCATTCTATCTAAAATAAATTACTAGAATAACTTGATTCTAATTGTTGATACTGTCTCCATAACCATAGGATAACAGGGAACAACATTAAGACCGTAAATAGAAAAAAAAATGTCAATTAAACAGTGATATAAATTCATAAAAAAAGTTAATCTTAATTGTTGACAACTGTCAGTACAATGGCGATATAAATTCGTAAAAAAAGTTAATTCTAATTGTAGAGAATTTCTTCAACTCGTTAAGTTCCATTTTATCGAGTTTAAAACGTCATTCTATCTACAGATCTGATTTTGAATTTTTGATCTACATGGGTTGTTATACTTCAAAGGAAGAAAAAATCATTCAAACATAACCAAAAAAAGTAGTTCTTAGGCACACTTACATGAATGAATAGCAAGTAGATTGAAAAGGACCAAGCACAAGCACAAGAGAACCATGATCCTATGGTTAATGGGCGCCATTGTCTTCGGGGTGGAACTTTGAGTATAACCTCTGTTGGCCTTCACTTGATAGATAATAGGGTTTATATATGTGCAACTTAGCGTAGGGTTAATAAATAGGTGTTGAAAGTAATGAGCAAGATACTGGTTATTTCTTATTCCAAATTAAGGAATGAATATTTCCAATTCTTAAAAAGATTTTGGACAACATAAAAAGATTCTACAGAAACATAAATGGTAATTAATTAGCAACATGGGTGGTCAAAGTCAAGGAAAAAGTGAACTTGTATCTAAAAATATTTATCATATTACTTAGAGGTCGTTCGAGATTGAATATAAAAAATATTTTTTTGATTAAAGTGAAAACAAGGTTCAAAAGCGGTTATAATCAAAATTAGGCTGAATTAGTAACTGTAGGCAAAAGATGGAAAGAATCTTGTGTAAAAGTGTTTGGGTAAAAACTGCTTAAGTTTTTGTAGAAGGGCGTCAAACAGATAAAATTCTTTTGTTGTATAACACATGCAAGATTTTCTTTATATAATAAACAAACTATATATTGCAGTTCGTTCCTTTTGTATCAGCATATTCTCTAAGGACATTAATTAGAATCATTAGTGACAAAAAAATTAATTCAACAACATTTAAGTTTGAAAGAAGTGTAATGAGTCAAAATAAAATTGTGTATGCATGAATAGCTTTCTTTCTCTTTCCTCCCGGATGCATGCATTAGAGACTAGGAAACCAGAAAATGAACAATCTTATAAGAGCATTTAATGCCCTTTGTAAACAATGTGAGGGCGATCTAATACTTTTTTTGGTCAACTTATTTCTCAAAGTGTTTAAAAATAGTGTTTCTGGTTATAAACACTTTTCCTCTTTGGAATGAGTATTTTAAATACTTTCTTTTTCGGTGAAGCATTCAAAAAAAAAAAACTACTTTAAACCGCTTTAAACAAGTTTAAATATTTCAAAATCAATCTCAAATACTGTGTTGAACGAAAGTTTGACCCTAAAAAAAAACGCTCAGAAAGAATAATGACAAAAATGGTAAGAGAAAATCAGTTAGTACAAGTAAAGAAGGTTTTGTGGCATGAAACTTCTAACATCTAACAAAAATCTACTTATCTTATCTAATACTACTATATACTAAAATGTTGGAGTTGAAAGAACGTTAACAAGACATTGCTTACTCCAACATCATCTCCTTTCAGCTTTTATTCACGTCTAAACAATTTAATAGCGACTATTGTAAAATCCTAAACAATGATGGTCGCAAGATCACTCTCATTTTCGAAAGTTTTGCTCAGTTATACAATCGGTAAATCCGAACTCCAAAGTTATGGTCTCTTCATAGTTATTGTAAATATTTAAATGCGTTTCTACCAGTTTTTAAAACACATAATGTAGCAAGTCAAACAATTTGCATGTACATTTAATTGATTATAGTACTTATTTCACTTTCTTTTAATTAGTTATCGTACACTATTGAACTGAAGTTCCAATTAATTCATATTGGTTTGGAAATCTTCATTTTATTGACAATTTATTGTTTGTTTAATGATTTACCATATGTTAGTGTAATTTTGGTGAATTTCTAATTGCCATGTAGAGCATAGCATATCAATAGGTAATATTTTTAATTTATATTTAAAAAAATATACTTTGGACTCCTCCAAAGGAAAGATTCTAAATCCGCTCCTGGCTACCGTTGTGTAATCTGAAGAGGTTGTTGTAGGCAACCATATCCTTGTTAATATGGAGAGGCTGCTTCCATGTTTCAGAATTGCCACCTTCAAAATCATAAAAGGAGTACCATTTTTGGGTTCCAAGAATGCTCACCCTCCGTTGTAACACTACAATCAGCTCTTAAAAGGATATAAAACGTCTAGTTTGGACAAGGATCACACTTGTTAGATTAAACGGACTTAGGCGCAAGAAGAAATTGCTCAACATTAATAAAAGGCGGTGCAACTTGATACAAATCAGAATGAACAACCTTGCACTTTTAAAAAAAAATAAAAAATCACAATCTTTCCGGGAGGGAGAAGTATCCCAATATCTTATCTCACTACATAATTTGCAGATTACTGTCAAGGTGCTTAAAAAAGAAAATTAATTGGTGGGTGATTTGTGGAAAGCATTGTTATGAACTTCAGCAGGTAAATTCACAAGGATAACCAGTGTTGATACTTTTAGTACGCAAAATGCTGCTACAAATTAATTAGAAGAAAATGCTGTCATTTACCAAAAGGGAGTCAGTGACTAACTCCGTTTTGGCGACTGGCTTGTTGCATGGATTTGTACAAGTCACTGTCCAAGTTTATATCTCTTCAGTATCCAAGACAGGAGTTTTAGGCCACGTTTGACGCAACTTTTTTTTTCAGTTTTGGAAACTGGAAAAAAAAAAGTGCGTTTGGTAACCATTTTTTTTTCCTTCTCCAATTTAAAAAAATCAGTTTTTAAACTGCAGAGTAAAAAAAAAACTCCAGAAACTGGTTTTTTTTTTTTCACTTTTGGTTTTTTTTTTGGAGACCACCACCAACACCCTCCCACCGCCGGCAGCAGCCACACTGCCGGCCGTCGACAGCCACCTCCGGCCGTCGGCGACCACCGCCGGCTACTGGCAGCCGGCTACTGCTGGCAGCCACCTCCGGCTGCCACCGCCGGCGGCCACCTCTGGCAGCCACCTCCGGCCTCCGGCAGCCACCAACCACCGCCGGCCACCACCACTGTCGACCACCGCCACGCCCCACCACCACCACCGCCACTACAAACCACCCAAAAAAAAAGTCAAAATAAAAAGGGGAAAGTAGGGAATGACCCCCTCTACTTTACACGTTGTGCGATTTGCCCCCCTCCACTTCAAAATTAACCACTAAACCCCCCCACACTTACAGAAATTGGGCACCTTAGATGAAAACCGTTAAATTTAACAGCGCGTGGTCAACACGCGCGTTGACTAACGATTTTTTTTTGTAAATGACGTTTTTGCCCATTCTGTTAGGGGTAATTAACTAATGACCCCCTGTACTATAGACGGTGTGCGATTTCCCCCCCTCTACTTCAAACATAACCACTAAACAACCCCCCCCCCCCACACTTACGAAAATTGGGCACTTTAGACGGGTTCGTTATGAATATTCGTGAAATGATCAAAATACCCTTATTTCCTTACCCTATTTAAGTTTAATACCATTCTTTCAACTTCTTTTTCTCTCCTCTCAGACTTTTTACTCAATCCCACATACACACATTCCACGCACACCCAGCACGTACGAACGCACGCACGCACGTGCACACACACACACACACACACACACACACACATACCCTAAACCCAGACACAGACACGCACCCACTGCAAACATACACACACGCTACTCGCATGCGACTGTGGCGGCAACGTCATCGCGAATCTGGTGCAGCCCCAGCGCCGTGTAGCCAGTCACGGTGGTCATGTGATGCTGCTTGGCGCGATGTTGTGGATTGGGGTGGAATGACGACGGAGGTTAGACCTGCAATTTGGGGACGTGGTCGTCGATCGTGGTGGCAGGGATCTGGACGGATGTGCGGCAATCAGACGCCGATAGCCTGTGTCTGTGGGGATTGATGTTACCGGTGTTGATTGCATCGGTTGGTTGGTGGCCGATGAAGAAGCCCCACTGGCTTGCAGACGCAAGGTGGTGGGAAATGGCAGCGATGAGGCAACTCACGACGATGTGTAGCCAGACAGTATAAAGTTGGGGGAGTTGGCCAGAATGGTGGTTACTGTGACGCTGATCATGGTAGTTGTTGCGCCGGTGATATACCAACGGCAATCGTGGTTCCTTTTTTTTTTTTTTTAACTCCCTGGTGGTCGGAGAAAAAGACCAGTGGTTGTGCTCAGTGAATCACCAATTGTAGCGGGATTGACCAGAAGAGGAGGTGCAGATTGCAGCAATCCCTTGTTTGCAATGAATCTGGTAGCGCAGAATGGGGTGGGGGACTGGTCTAACGGGTGGGGGGTGGGGAATGAAGGGGGGGCGGGGGGGAGGGTCATGGGCAAAATTGTCATTTAAATTTTACGGTTTTCATTTAATGTGCCCAATTTCTGTAAGTGTAAGGGGGTTTAGTGGTTAATTTTGAAGTTGAGGAGGGGAAATTGCACACCGTGTATAGTACAGGGGGTCATTAACTAATAAAGAAATAAGGGTATTTTGGTCATTCCACACTATTCATAACCGACCAGTCTAAGGTGCCCAATTTCTGTAAGTGTGGGAGGGTTTAGTGGTTAATTTTGAAGTGGAGGGGGGCAAATCGCACAACGTGTAAAGTAGAGGGGTCATTCCCTACTTTCCCCAAATAAAAAGGGTTACCAAACACCAAAAAAAAAAAAACTAAAAAAAAAAAAGGTTATCAAACACCCACTTGTTTTTGTAAAAAAAAAAATTTAAGCTGCTCTTTAAAAACTGAAAACCAAAAAAAAATTTTGTCAAACGAACCCTTAGAGTATAATAGCCAGTACGTTTGTTTCTTCTACCTTCTTCCTTTTTCCCATACCTCTATTTGTGATTTCCTTTTACTTGTTTTTTTTTTCCAATGTGCATAAACACAGGGGAGATATCGTAAGTACTTATTATAAAGTAATAAAAGGGGAAGATAAAGTGGGTAATTGAAAACTAACACTAAAGCATGACTGAGAAGACCCAGTCAAATAGTCTTTTGTAATGAAATTATGACATGTTTTGAATTCTATAATTTTGTTTCGTTTTTAATAAAAAAATTTGTGGGGGGTAGATGGTGGATAAGATGGGTAATGGGTCCCATTTTGTGGCGGCAACGGCGGTTCTAGCGGTAGTAGCAACGACGGCGGTTCTAGGTTCTACTCGTAAACTGTTGGTGTCGGGCCGAGTGGCTTCCTCAATGTTAAATAACTATATATTTGAGGCGGTAAATTACCCTTTTCGTCCTTTAAGTTTGGAGTAAACATTTTAAGCGAATTCGTCCTTTATCCTGAAATCTATCATTCAGATAATTCTTCCGTCAGGTTAAGTGGTTACATGCCTAACATGTGACAATCTTTTGGGACAAAATTGTAAAAATTGTAAGTTAGCCATCGTCCTTTAAGTTTTGGTTAAAGATTTAAATGGTCATTGTCCTTTAATTTATTCCAAATTCCTTCTTTATCTCAACTTTCGTTACAAAGATAATCCTAACATCCACCAAAGTTTCATTAACTTGTCTTATGATAGAGATGTGACCCATTTTAAAGGATAAAAATGACATTTTGCATAGTCAAGGATATAAACCCATCAATGGGTCACTCGCTAGATGAGTCAATTGATTGATTTTTTTAACTCACCACCATCACCCATTATTCCACCCTTAAAATAATTCATGATGAATTGTATAATACACCAACCTGCTTCTAATATTAATGCATATATACATGAACCTATGTTAGCAAAATCATCGTATGTACATGCATTCAACCTGAAACCAATGTTAAGGAAAAATTGCAGCACAAATCATCCTTCAACACTCTAAACCTGTCACCATCATCATTTGTTACAACAAATTGGCAAATGGGAACACTCCATTGATCGGCAACCTCCAATTTGATTCCTCAAAAATTTTAAGGATTCCAACAATTGATCAAATACATTATCCCCTGCCCTTACACTTGTATCCCATGGTTCGTGAGATTTCAAGATCATGACAAGTTCATTTTCCCAGATTATCCGTGATAAATGTGTTTTCTATCATGAACTCTATGTGATTAAATTTGTTGTAATAAACAATGGAGGTGACGGGGCTGTTTTTCCTTGATGTTGATTTTGGGTTTGGCATGTGCATATAGATGCTTATGCTAAAACAATTTCATATATAAATGCATTGGTAGTGGGAGTAGAATGGTGGGTGATATATGGTAGATCGTGGATTGATGTAAATTGTAGAATAATGGATGAAGGTGGTTAATTAAAGAATCAGTTGACTCATTTACTGAGTGACCCAACTAATTAATAGGTTCGTGTAGCCGGCTCAAGTAATAACATAACGTATGTTCTTGACTAGGCATAGCAACATTTTGTCTTTGAAAATGTGTCACACTCTTCTACAGCTAAACGAGCCTTTGGTGGTCGAAGGATTATCTTGATAATAGCAGTTGAGATATATAATGAATTCGGAACAACTCAAATGACAATGACTTTAAAGGACCCCCCCCCCCCCCCCCCCCTTTTTTTTGCTCCTAAAATAGTGAACATGTCAAGCATCTCACCAGTTAATCGGATGTGAGGACCATCTGAACGACGGAAGTCGAGAAATATGACGAATTCATAAAAAATTTAAGTAATTTATTATTTAATTTTAAAATGAGATTAAGTGATGATTACAATGAATGCCTGGCGTGATTTAAAGAAGAACAAGCGCATTAATACTAATGTACGGGACAAAGATTATTATTTGCGGTAAATTGCTTGACAAAATAAGCAAGCTCACTCAAATTTTCAAAATCTTTGTGATGGTCATGTCTTACACTTGTCATCCCTTGTATTCGTCCGCAAGGGTAGTCTTGTGCAATGGGGCCACCTCTATATAAATTTTCCTACATCGATCTATATTTACTTGAGAATGTTCTCATATTGATATTGATATTCACTTTAGAATGTTCTCACCGGTGCACTACAAATGCGATGAAATTGGCC
The DNA here is from genome assembly GCA_033070095.1 of Escallonia herrerae. Classification (NCBI taxonomy): domain Eukaryota; kingdom Viridiplantae; phylum Streptophyta; class Magnoliopsida; order Escalloniales; family Escalloniaceae; genus Escallonia; species Escallonia herrerae. Next base: position 45,272 of record JAVXUP010002257.1, on the reverse strand, counting down.
AGATAAGAAAGGCCAAAACTTCTCCTTTCTTGCATGCACTAGTTGAAACTTTGCACAGTCTCATACTGATGTGTGCAGGTGAAAACTATGCGCTATTCACCTATAAATACAAACACCACACACTGACATTGATGGCACATAATGACTCCAAACATTATTTTCAGGATCTCAATGATTTTGACTAGTGGCATCTGAGATTAAGCTGGACAGTTAGCTCGACAAAGGTGTTTAGATTCCCAACAGACAATTGGCTTCTTTTTGCCCTCAAAACAACAAAAGCAGTTCCTTTTGGACTTCTTGCAACCAGGTTCTTTCAAGCAAAGGATAAGCTTCTCTTCACCACCTTTGCGGCCAATCTGAAATCTTCCGTCATTGACGTTGCTCTCCACAGCAGTGCCTATATTTCAGTATCCGCATAAGTTGCAGATATATTATGTTTACCAAGGGCTAAACAAAAGTAATTTGGGCTCACTTCCTAATGATAAAATGGTCCGTAAAATGTAATTTGTGGTCAGCTATGCATTTTAATCTAGCCAAAAGGATAAAAAGGTCCGATCGGAAAGGAATTTTTTTTGGGGGGTTGGGGGGGGGGGGGTTGCTAACAATGTTAAGACCCCGAAAAAGGAAAAACTTTCAATACAACAGCGATATAAATTGGTAGAAGAACTCGACCCTAATCGTTGGCAATTTCTTCAACTCGTTAAGCTCCATTGTGTCGGGTCTAACGACTTCATCTTGTCTAGAGATCTGATTACTCTCCATGAGTTGCCGTACTTGAAAGGAAGAGAAAATCAATCAAACATAAAGCGAAAGAAGTGGGTCTTAGGCACGCTTACATGAATGAATAGCAAACAGATTGAAAATGACCAAGCACAAGAGAACCATACGCCATGGGTTAGTAGCCGCCATTTTCTTCGAGGTGGGACTCTGATTATAACTTCTGTTTGCCCTGCACTTGATAGATAATAAGGGTTATGCATGTCCAACTTAGCATATAAATAGGACATTGGAAAGCAATGAGCAAGATAGGCTGGTTTTTCTTATCTTTATTAGTTATTTAGGAAAACATAATTTGGTATAACACCATTTTAGTGTTACATAACTACCAACTTAGTATGACGACACTTAATATAACAAGAGAATTGTTAAAAAAATATAAAAATAAAAACTTAAATACTAAAGAACCACTTTAAAGCCCTGTTTGATTTCATATTTTAAAACAATCATATATCATGCTTGATTTTTTAACAAATTTTATTTTAATAACTTTATTTTTACTCTTCAATTCATAATTTAAAATTCATTAAAAAAATATAAGCAATATAACCAAATTCATTAAAGGTCAAGTTTGATATTATAAAAATATTATAATACTAACTTTGTGTTTGCACATGCATCACGTGTGCCACGATAGCTCGTTCCAAATTAAGGAAGATGTATTTCGACATCTTAAAAAGATTTTATGCAACCATAAATAGGCATTGGTAACTAATGATAAAGATGGGGTGGTCCAAATCAAGGAAACATCACTCTTTCATCCAAAAATGTTTTTCTATTTTGTTCAGAGTCATTAAGATTTATTATAAAATATTTTTCAGATCAAAGCGAAAGCAGTTTTAATCAAAATTAGGTTGAATTAGTAACTACTCGGCAAAAGATGTGAAAATTTTCTGAAAAGTGTTTGACTAAAAACTTTAAAAGTTTTTGTAAGAAAATGATTAAATCAAAGAGATATTTTTTTGTTATTGTATACTACATGCAAGATTTTTTTATATCTTACAATTAAACATTAAACTAGATATTGTGGTTAATTTTCTATCCTTTTGTATCATCATATCCCTTTGAAATATGTATTAGAATGATACATGAAATTTTTAATTCAGCAACAATTATGTTTAAACAAATTGTAAAGAGTCAAAATAAATCTCTCTCTCTCTCTCTCTCTCTCTCTCTCTCTCTCTCTCTCTCACTCACTCACTCACACACACACACAGAGATTAGTAAACCCCCGAAAGAATGATCTTAAAAAGCACTTGATGTCCTTTTGTATATAGTGTGAGGGTAATCTATTTTTTTTTTAGGGTCAAACTTAGTGCTCAAAACTGTTTAAAAGTGGCATTTCTGGTTATAAATACTTTCTTTTTTGAAATGAGTGTTTAAACACCTTTTTTTGTTAAGAATTCAACAAATCTAGTTTAAATAGTTCATCACTCCAAAATCAATCGCAAACATTGTCCTAAGTGAAAGTTTGATCTTAAAAAAGCACTACGAGAAAATAAGGACAAAAATAGTAAGAGAAAATCAATTAGTGGAGGTACAGAAGGTTTTGTGACATGAAACATTTACCATCTAAGAAGTATCTACTTATCTAATTAATAATATATACTAGTCACCGTTGTAAATGCAATGCACGTGTAGAATTAAAATTAGTAATATAAAATTTGTTTAAAAAATCAAACATCATTATATAAGTGCTTATAGCCATATTTGGTAAAGTAAATTTTAAATTGTGAAAACCATATATGTTCTTATGATAGTTATTTGCTATCGAGTATTTTTGTTTTGTTTCATGTTTTAAAAAATTTCTTATAATGCAAACATGTCAATATTCAAGATAGATAATTATGTAACATCAAAAGAGTGTTACACTAAAAGAGTCATTCTCTTATGTATAGCATAAAACTCATATTAGAATGTTGGAGTCGAAGAACGATACCAAGTCATTGCGTACTTCGACATCATCTCCTTTCCGCTTTTATTCACGTCTAAACTCTATCTTTCTTCGTAAAACTTACAAATCTCTTTAAATTTTAGTCCTGCAATTACTTCCCAAATCTCCACACATTTAGTCCTTCAACATTTTTCTTTCTCTTCATTTTTAGCCTTGATTAGCTAGTTGGCGTAAATGTCATCTTTAAAATTACACAGATCACAAACCTCTGTATCAGATTGTTTTAAGAAAAATCCTTTAATTTTAGGCGGCAAGGATCAACGGTCCTTAATTATTAGCAACTAATGTAAAATCCTAAACAATGATGGTCACCGAATCAATGACATTTTAAAAAGTGTTCCTCCTTTATACAATCGGTAAATCCATACCCCCCCACCCCCCGAATAGGGTAAATTATACCTTTGATCTTTTAAGTTTGGATTTTTTTTTCAAATTGTCTCGTCCAAATTCGTTCTTTATCTTGACTTCTATTATTTGAATAGTCCTTCTATACTGTTAAGTGGTCACATTTGCTAGACACGTGACTTCTTTTAGGAGCAAAATCATAAAAATACCCAAGTGGGTAGCTATACTTTTAATCTTTTGAGTTAAATTCTTTTCTAGTTCTCGTCATTTGATATGTTCCAAATTCATTTTTATCTCTACTACCATTACCAAGATGGTCCTTGCATACACCAAAAACTCGTTAAGTTATAAAAACATAAGCATGAGACATATTCTATGAACAAAATATAATTTTGCCTACTTAAGAATAGACATTAATATATTGCTTGAGTCAGCTATACGACCCATTGGTTGGATCACTCATTAAGTGAGTCAACCAATTTTTTGATTCGCCACCTACACCCATCCTTCTACCATTTACATTAATTCATGATCTACCTTATGTCAAACACCAATCTGCTCGCAATATTAATGCATATACACGTGAAATTATATTAGCCTAAACATTCATATGCACATGCCATCCATAAAACCAATGTTTGGGAAAAGGGGTCTGTCACCACCATAGTTTGTTACAACAAATTTGACCATAGAAAATTCATGACAAAAAATAGATTCATAATGCATAATATGGGGAAATGAACTTCGCGTGATATTGAAATCTCACTAACCATGGGATACAAATGTAAGGGGCAGGGGACATCGTATTTGATGGTTTGTTGGAATCCTTAAAATTGTCGACAATCATATTGGAGGCTGCCGAATCAATGGAGCATTCCCCTTTTTACCCATATATGTTGTAACAAACGATGATCGTGACAGATTTGGAGTGGTGAAGGATGATTTATGTCACTATTTTTTCTTGACATTGATTTCGGGTTCAATCTGTGTGCGCATGGATGGTTTTGCTAACATAAATTCGTGTATACACGAATTGATATCGAGAGTATGTTGGTGTCTGACAAAAGGTTGGATCATGATTTACTCTAACGGTAGAATAATGGGTGAATAGGTGAGCTAAAAAATCAATTGACTCATCAAGCGAGTGGCCCAATAATAGGTTTATTTATGTTCTTGACTACGCGAAATGCCATTTGTGTCCTTTAAAGGGTCACATCTTTATTACAAGACAACATAACGAGTGTTTGGTAGATGCAATTACCATCATTGTAATGGCAGTTGAGATAAATAACGAACTTGGAACAATCAAAGGACAATGACCATTTAAAAGTTTAACCAAAACTTAAAGGACAAATATTGTAATCAACTACTTAAGTTTTATACGATTTTGCCACCAAATTGCATGTCACGCATTTTGACCACTTAACCGGACGGGAGGGCCATTCAAATGGCAGAAGTCAAGGTAAAGGATGAATTCATAACAAACTGTAGGAAAAGCACAATTTAAACATTTAGTCCAAACTTAAAAGTCCAAAACTGTAATTTTCTCCCTAAAATATGTAGTTATTTAACTCCGAGGAAGCCACTGTTGCCCCACACTAATAGTCGCTACCGCCAGGGAGCCACCGTCTTTGCTGCCACAAAACGGGATTTAGTACCCTCTGAACCACCATATATCCCCCCATGTAATGTTGGATTAAATAGAATTCTAAATATATCCTACTGTCGTTAGAAAACTATTTAACTAAGTCCTTGGATGAAGAATTTCAAAGTACCTTATATTTAAAATTCATTCATTTTAGAATTCGTTGATTTACAAATTTATGGAATTGCAAATTTAGTGTTCTTGAGTATTTTTGTGGAAGCGAGTATTCTAAATGTAAATTTACATTTCAAATTCCGAGACTAGAAAATTTAATGGTGTATAGGTACAAATTAATAAGAGAGAGTCTCTTTTTTATATATAAGAAGTTACCTAAACCTATGGAAACTCTTTTTGTGGAAAGAATTTGACATAGACTAGTTATTTCTAGAGGGAATTTTAGTACATCAAATTTCCTTTCTAAATCCCTCCTAAAATTTGACAAATTCATTTTATCAGTACCTGAATAAAGAATTTTATACAATGTATTTCAAAATCCTTTATAAAAGTGAAAGTCCCAGTTCAATTACTTAATCCAAACACACTCGGTGGTAGTTTTAACTACCCACTGTCTCTTCCCTTTTTTCTTTTCAAGTTTCTATACCCTCTCTACTATGTTATGTCCATCTCTCTTCTTTCTTCTACAGTTATAAATTACACATAACAAATTCATATATCCATTTTGGAGTACGCGGATGCTCTAAAGTTCAAGAGAGACTTTTACTGTATCAAACTCCTTTAGTGGTTGTTGTATTGTATCTTTAAGGTACAAAGCCATTAAGCAAGTGTATATTTTGGGACGAATCTTCTTCAAGGAAAGAGTATTGTTGCGTGCCACAACAGAATTCAAGCTATTATAAAGATTCTTTGATTGAAGATTATTGCTTGAGTTGGTTTGTTTGTTGATTGTGATTTGATTATAATTAGTTTGACAAAGATCCTTCTTTTGTAGTTTATGAACATCACCTACCAACACCAACCACCTTGATATTGCCCCACCCACCGTCAATGCCATCACCATGTTAGCAAAGCCACCACCCACCACCTTGCACCACTACTATCAGATTTTCAACCAACCTAGATTAGCATTGATATAGCTAAAAGTCTCGCCCAATTGGAAGGTAACACGTGGCAGGACTGCTCATGGTCAGACTGGTCAATCCTGAATTTAAGGGTTACCATATTAGTAGAACCAAAATCCTAAAAGGATCCTAACATAATCTAGAAAGGGTTATGACGTGATTCCCAAAGCTCAACCGTCATGACTCACATACTTATCGGGAGTCTTCTACCTGCAGCTATGAAAATGGGACTACCCTAGCAGGTATGTGTGCGCATGCGCACACACAGTGATGTATTGCTTTCTTAGAGTTCCACCATGTTGGATGCGCTCTAATTTAAGCATCGGAGAGTTCCTCTGCCGGAGCCCTACCTGGCTGTCATTCCGTGTTCAGTTTTGTAGGTCTATCCTCTATCTGTGGTTCCCAATCAAGTTTTTAGTAGCAACAGATTAGCGCCATCTGTGGGACTACGACAGGAAATATGGCCAATTAGTCAACATCGATAAACTTTCTAATTGGTTTATCTGACCGAGATCATCGATCACAATCGAATAATTCCTGTTGTCTTAATCAATCTCGTGAAAGAAGAACAACTCCCCTTCATCGTTGGGCCGGTTAGGATGAAAATGCTTACTTGAATGTAACATCTACCACTCCAGAGTCGAGCAAGAGATCTTGAAGGGATCATTCATCGGCCCCAACCTTAAAGATCGGAGACCTTCGTCACCATATCAACCGCAGGTTGTTAAAGACACCTCATGCAGACCTCAAGAGAGAAATTCATGAATTGAAGGATGTCATAAACACTCTACAACAAACTCTCATTTAGTGGTGGCCTCTGCCTCTACTAACCGATCTCATCTTGATCCCTACGACCTCCATCTTTGACTCACCTCAAGGTCGAGTTACAGTCACAGGTATAGGTTAGAAGTTGATCCGACCTATAAGCCTAAAGAAAGAAGCAGAGAACATGTCACGAGGAGTGGGTCATGCTACCAGCGAGACTCATCGATCAAAGATAGCACGGATTCCTCCCTCGAAAGGTTGTTGGCCTAAGCGCCCTCAAAGACTACCTCATCGTCATACAATGCCAGAGAACCGTTCCCAAGAATGAGCCTCTGTAGAGGTTATGTACAAGCCTCAACAATCTCCCGAGGAAAGATTCTGGATATCTATTATCTGAGGCAATTGAGATTACAAAGTTATCGCCCAACTTTTGAATGCCTCAATGTGATTTCTATGACGAAAGCGGTGATCTGGGAGAACACGTCTATTAGTTTGAGATGAAAATGCTACTTCTCTAAGTGTCGGATGTTGTCATGTGCAGAGCCTTTCCCACTACTCTATGAAAGGCTGCACACTCATGGTTTAAGTCTCTCCATCCAAGATCCATACATTCTTTTGTCTAGCTTTCAGACCTCTTCTGGAAGAACTTTGTTTAGCAACCACTTGAAACGGAAAAACTTAGCGAGCCTGTTCAATGTAGTGTAGGAAAAGAATGAATCCTTAGCTCATTATCTTGGACACTTCAATGCAGCAACCTTAACGGTCAACAATCTAGATGAGTCGGTCAAGGATATCGCTTTCCTTCGAGGCCTCTGACCCACGTCCAAGTTTGCATTCTCCATCAAGAAAAGCCCCCTACCCCTCAGGAAATATGAGTGCTCTTATAGCAAAAGTTAACAAATACATCCAAGCAGAAGAGTACAAGGAGACTCATTGGTGGCAAAACAAAAGCCAAGAAGAGCAAGGAAAATGGCCTCGCTAAGTAAGTAAGTCCAGGAAACAGAAAGAAGCCCAAACGTTTGAAACGCAACGAGTGACGCCCCAAAGATCTGTTTGATAAGAAGAACTTGACTCTGCTCAATTTGAAGCAGTCACAGATATTGCACGAGATCAAAGACAAAGAGGCGCTCAAATGGCCAAAGAAAATGATGTCCCAACTGAGTTAGAGAGATGAAAACCTATGGTGCCACTTCCGTAACAATCACGACATATAAATGACAATTGCGAGTTGCTCAAGTGAGCAATCAAAGCCCTGATTAAGCATGGACACCTGAAGAAGTATGTTGTGCACATAAAAAATCAAAGGGAAGCGACCCCAGTAGCTAAAGAAAGATATGAACTAGTTGAGAATACGGGCACCATCAACCCCATATCTGGGGGCACTGCAGTAGGAGGCTCGTTCTGGCAAGCTCAAAAAACTTATGCGAGAGAAGTGTGCATAACGAGCTAGCCCATGAATAAAAAATAGAAGACTTTGCCTACGCCCATAATCTCCTTTTTGGATGATGATCCAAGGGACATAAAGGTCCCCCATAACGATCCACTAGTCATCACCCTCAGAGTAGGGAGTTTTGATATGAAGCACATCTTGGTCGATAATGCGAGTTCAGCTGAAGTCCTATTCTATAAAGCCTTTAAAAAGATGAACATCTCGATAAATCATCTTCGTAAGATGGATATACTGCTTTATGAATTTTCCAATAATCTGATCACAGTTGAAGGTGTCATCGCACTTCCTGTCTTAATAGGCACACTAAACCAATTGAAAGCAGTAGTGTCGACATATATATATATATATATATATATATATATATATATATATATATATATATATATATATATATATATATATATATCATCTCAAGTTAAAATTCCTCACAGAGCATAGAGTTAAGGAAGTTAAGGGCGACCAGATAGTGGCCCGACAATGCTACGTAGCATCATGCTGAGCCAAAACTAAGGAGACGCTCGTTATCGAAGATCTCGGGGATGCAACTAAGACGGCAGCCAGATAGTGGCCTGACAATGCTACGTAGCATCATGCTGAGCGAAAACTAAGGAGACACTCATTCCCAAAGATCTCTGGAATGCACTAAGACACAGAGCGGAAAGCCAGTTGAAGAGCACATAGACATTGAGGTCTATAGCAGAGTCAGGGAAAAGATTGTCTGAATAGGTTCTACCCTTTGGGAGGACATTAAGCTCAAGCTTATTGACCTCCTATAGACATATGCAAATGTTTTCATGTGGACTGCAGAAGACATGCTTGGGATTAACCCTGGAGTAATCACATAGTGGCTTAATTTTACTTACGAGAAGGATGTTATGGTGTTTTAGATATGAGAGGGGGTGTTTTGGTAATTTTACCAAGTCCTGAGAGGTGTTTTGGTAATTTTCTACACCGGTGGCGAACCGAGTGAAAACACATAATTGAGTGTTTGAAATTGATTTATTGCTGATTCATTTTTTCAGATACGGTAGAAGGCAACTGAGATCAGATTAAGAGAAAAACTTTCGGATTCGGTTAGCGGTTCGGTAAGTGACCTGCTGATTCAATTATTGATAAGCACTGTTTATTAGCTATGAACTATTTTGGCTACATTTACCTGCTTTTGCCTTAGGAAAAAGAATTTTATCAAAAAGCTTGTGGCGATACTTATTTTCTCGTTAAAAATCGGACCTACATGTTGATGATATTTTGTTTGAAGTTATAATGGATTTTGGATTTGAAGCGCTTGGTGAAAATGAGATGTTCTAGTGTTGATCTATTGGGATATGAAATGTTTTGAATAACTATTGATGTTTTGTGAGAGGGTTTGACCATCCTTGATTGAAGGATTATATCGTAATAAACGGAAAGATCGTTTTTACTTACTCGATTGATGTGCCCCATATCTAATGGGAGAAAGTTAGATTGTGGACCCTAGTCAACGGGGAGCTGTATAGTAACATGATGCGCATTACTACTTTAAGTGGTCGCCCCTACTTCCACAATAATTATTATCTCAAGATGGGATTCTGGGTCCAAGCAATGGGACCAACGGTGATCGCAGCATATCGTTAAAGGCGGTGTTTGGTTGGAACAGTTTGGTGATAATGTTTTTGTGTTAACTGATCTTTATGCCCTCAGATTTGTTCCTTTATTCTATTACGTTTTACAAAATGATTTCTTATAGGAGTGATTATTTACTTCATGATTTTATCTCGTAAAATTGCTACATTGTAAACTGAGTTATTATTTTGACGTGCTATGGTCCAGCTAGTTGAATCACTATTTACTTACTGAGCGAGTGAAAGCTCATTCCTTACTTATTTCAGGTTGACAAGTAAGGCCATGATGGCGGGTGTGGGATTAGAATTGAGAGCGGAGCTCCAGAAACTACACTAGATGACTTTAATTCCTACCCAAGGTGTTACCATAAATATATGGAGTTGTAGTTGGGTTTCAAGTCGAGTAGTTGTTGCCGTTAGAGACAATTTCATAATCGTTGATAAATGTCTATTTCTAGTAAGATTAAAACTGAAGTTTTAATTCTTGGAGTTGTATAAGATTCAGTTTTTGCTGTAGTTTTATTGGTTTTAGTGAGTAAGGCCTGATAGAGCTCTTGGTGGAGCCTAATGGGCCTCTGGTTGGTCACGGACCTAGTTCACGGGCTCACCCGTGAGTTCAGGTCGTGACACCTCATGTCACCATGCCTGATGGTCCATTTAGGCCAAAAGATGGGATTCTCATAAATGGAAACCCCCTTAGTAACTAGGGGATGAGGATCAAAGAGGTTGACTTTGGTCCTCTTTACAGCCGGGGGTTGCTCAACGGAGGGTGCTTTCTCCTTTCTCTTCCTCTTCGCCTTTTGATGGACACCTAGAAAGCCAGACTTTAATGCCTTACCGCTGCCACTAGCCATTTCTGCACTAGAAGTACAAAGGTATCAACATCACAATGGAAGGAATGATAGAGCACATACAGTGCACACAAAGGCCTACATAATGTCTACCTAATGGCAAAGTTATAGTGGAAGACGTGCTAGTAATAGCAGGAGGGGGAGATCTACTAGAAGGTCCCCTGGTATGGGTTTACGAGGAATGATCTTCCCGTACTCTAATTGTTTCTCCGTCAAAGGATCATCAATGGAAAGACCACATCTTAACTCGATATGACTAAGGATGTGCTTTGTCATGGTGTCGAGAAAAGGCATGCCATTGTTCCTAAGGTCTTTGTACTAGGCATTCCACTTCTTGTCAAATCCTAGGGGTTATTTTCCTTGGCGACTAACGAAGAAGTGTCTAGAATGCCAGCCCTTGTTGGACATGGGACCGCCCTTAAAAAGCTGTTGCCTACTGTAGATATAGTACCAACCAGTGTTTATACACCCTTAACAAAGCAGAGCTCGAAGAAAACTTTTAAGAAGTCCATGGGATCTACTTTTTAACCAAAAGTCTCGACTAAGTAGATGAAACTACCAACTTCCTCCAACCATTAGGCCAAGCTGGCCGGTCGCCACTTGTAATGGTCTAACACTTTGAGGAGAATGGATGTAAAGGAAGTTGAAACATGATTTTAATTGCTTCTCATAGATAGCCATCTTGCAATCAATCCCATAGTTGGCAGGTTCTTACAATTCTGGAACCCGAGCTATCCATCCTTCTGGTAAAAGATACTCTTTCAGAAGTGCCTCCAGCTCCTCCTTAATCATCTTGTTCCATTTATCATCGATCATGAACCAAGGTTAAGGGTTCTTCTTATGCTCGGCTTTGTCTTTCAACTTGCCTAACTCATTTTTATAAAGGTTGAGAAGATTGTGGGTTAGAAGGACCAGCCTCACTTTGAGCGCTGGGGTTCACCGAGTGGACGAAGAAGAACTACTCTTAATGACTTCTCTAGAAGAACCTACACTATTAGATGGTTTGGACATACTTTTTACTCACAAGACTAAAAACTACTGAAATGAAAATGCTGAACTAAAAGGAGGGTGGAAGAGAAACTTACTTGATAAAGACGAAACACTTGGACATTTGAACGAAGTAAAAAATGAAAGGCACTTGCTAGGATTCTCCAGCAACCGCCCTTTGAAAGGCATGACATTTTATTTCCCCTTACGTGTCCCAATCTCTGAGTAGGGAAATTCAAATTCCCACCAAAACCATTTATTGCAGGCTACATGTGTGAAGTAGGGAGGCCCTCAATGGTACCAAGGTCTCTGCCCGAGTAGAATCTTGGCCGAGCACTCTACCCAAGCAGAGTGCCCAACTTTGCTCATATTGTGCTCGGACAAATCATACGGTACCAAGGTCTCTGCCCAAGCAGAACCCTGGTCGAGCACTATGCCCGCTCAGAGTGCCTAACTTTGTTCCCATTGTGCTTGGACAAAGCACAATGGTACTAAGGTCTCTGCCCGAGTAGAGTGCCCAACATTGTTCCCATTGTGCTTGGACAAAGCACAATGGTACTAAGGTCTCTGCTGGAGCAGAGTGCCCAACATTGTTCCCATTATGCTCAGACAAAGCACAATGGTACTAATGTCTTTACTCGAGTAGAAAGCGCTCTTCTCGAGCAGAGTGCCAACTTTATTCCAATTGTGCTCGGACGAAGCCTAATGGTACCAAGGTCTATGCCCGAGCAGAGCCTTGGACGAGTACTCTGCCCTAGCAGAGTGCCCAACTTTGTTCCCAAATGGTACCAGGTCTCTGCCCGAGCAGAGCCTTGGCCAAGCACTCTGCTCGAGTAGAACCTTGGCCGAGCACTCTGCCCAAGCAGAGTGCCCATCAATGTTTCATTGTGTTTGGATACTACAATCCTAGCATAACTAAATCTAGGCAATTAAGCATAACTAGTCTATGTCCAAGTAGAAAGTCCAAATATCTTCTAAAGACGGCACTTTGATTAGGCTGCTTTCGAGAAGTTATTTTGGCCTACTCACGTCGATCAATTCAGCTAGCCCTATGGATGATTGTGCTTTCTCCCACTTTATGATCGCTGATGAAAGTAGGGAGCATTATGATATAGTTGAAAATACTTGTCCAGTTGGAAGGTAGCACATGGCAGGATTGACTCATGGTCAGCTTGATCAATCCCGGATTTAAGGATTACCTTATTGGTAGAACTAGATCCTAAAAGGATCCTAACATAATCAGGAAAGTGTTGTGATGTGATCCCCAAGGATCCTAATGCCATCCTAATTCATCTGGTCCAAAGCCCAGTGTCATGACTCACGTACCTATTAGGACTCTTCTACTTATAACTATAAAAAGGGGACTACTCCCAGGTATGCAGACAACGACGCGCACATACACTATGTTGTATTCTTTTCTCAGAGTACTACACTGTTAGCTGCGCTTTGACTTAAGCATCAAAGAGTTCGTCATCCGAAACCTCACCTAGTGGTCATTCCATGTTTTGTTTTGCAGGTCTATCCTCTGGTTATGGTTCCCGATCTAGTTTTTAGCAGCAACAAGCATTTAGTGTATCGATTGAGACACTACGCCATTTACAACAGCCTGAGATTATTTGGCTAAAACTAATGGAGGTAATTTTCCGGACATTGAAGTGACAGAAGAGAATAAGAGGAAAAAGAAGAGGAGGAGGTTGGAAGAAGAAAATTCTCATTGCAACTCGTCGTTCCAGTATACATGTGATCATGCTATCTTTCACCTTTTAAAGGTGGTTACAATAAAGTTTTGAAATTAGATTTAAAACCTAAGATAAGTGGAGCAAACAACTAATTAATGTTGGGGCCCTCTATAATGTTACAAAACATGTGGTACAATATATAATTGATATTGTCAAATGGTTTGTAGGATTTGACATTTTGTTCTTTTTCTTTGCTATTTTTGTGTTTTTCACTTTCAGCATTTTCTTAGAAAAGCCTTGTTGGGATTATAATACACGGCCTGAAGATGTTGTTTTGGGTTACAAACACTTAGGTATCCCGAGAGTACATGACAATCACACTCGGTGATCCTTCTTTTTGTGTTTTGTATGTCAAGGTATGGAGTTTAAATTTTGCTACTAGTAAGCACTTCCTTCCAAATCCCTGAGTTTGAAGACAAAACAGTCTGGGATAAACGTGTCAACCCACTTTACTTATAATTATGGCAAAAAATCAACTTTCTCCCTCATTCCACTATCGGCCACAACCCCTTCCTGGATCACTAGCCATCGCCGACTATCCCGGCTACCGACCCAACACTGCCACACAACCTGCCACACTCAACCCAAAACTATCACACACCACCGCCCACCAACCCCGACACTGCCACATGCACCACCAAATGTCAAAATCATTAGAAACGTGTATTTAAGACTAGCAACAATTAATAGCACTACATTTCAGAAACTCATATCTTTCTCAGTTGTTAAAATGATGAAGAAGTATCGTTAACCCATATTTAAGCAAACAATAGGCTTGGATTTAATCAAAAGAGCGTGGAGTTAGGAATAGAATTAATAAAATGATATGGACCTTTCTTGTGCTCTCTCTCTCTCTCTCTCTCTCTCTCTCTCTCTCTCTCACACACACACACACAGTAGTTGTAGAACTGCATCCTTGTATGGTAAGCATTTGACTTTTGGTAGTAAATTCATATGAAAATGCTTTGTGACTTGGCATGTAATATTGATGTTTGCGCTGCAGGCAAACTCACAATTGATTTGTGCGCAGGCGGCACAATCGATTAAAAGTACATGATCTTTTTTGCCCCTCGGGCCTGGGGACTTTCGTGAAAGCCAGAAATTTTGACAAACAATGAAAATTGCAAGTAAAAGACCGCGTGCACCCATAAATGACAAAGATAGTTTTTGATTGATTGTGAATGTTTACATAAAAAATTGAAATATCTATCGATCGGCAGCAAAAGCCTCTAAACAAAAAGAAAGAAAAAGATTTGAAAAAGTCTTAATATATCTGATTGATAATTGATTGTGATCATTCTTTCTTCTTTGACCCACTATCTATACTAGAGGCTTTGTAGAAAATAACTACCATTACAAGACAAACTATCCACTTAGAGATAAACTACCCCTTTAGAAAATAACCACCTACTAATAAGTACCCAATCACACTTATCCCTCGTCAAGTCAATAGAACACATTTTCAAAAGTTGATTTCTTTCGCTTCTTGAATCTTCCATTATCTCTTCAGAAATAATAAAAAGTAAATGTCATCTAATGACATTTAATCAAAGTAAACTTATTGGCGAAAAAAGATATTTTGTGGTGCAAACAATTGGACTACTCATGTATCCGCTCACAATTCTTACCACGGTTTATAGCATCAGATAGATAACCAAATATACAATCTGTGAACTATAGAAGCATTTATGAGACCACATATAGCTATCATTTTGTTAATTCAAGGGGAATTCGAACACCTTTCTCAGGCTAAGAATTCCATTCTCGCACACGCTCCTGCTTAGTCCGTTGTAACACATTGATAAAGCGCAGCCGCATAATGCTAGCTTTTAGCATAATGTTTCACTAATTTTGAGCTTACAGGCACAGAGAGTTACAAAACGGTTGATCTGGATAACATACAAGGGGTTGATGTTTGCCCCTAAATCAGCACTAGCAATTTTCTTGTTTGCAATCAGGTATTGGCAAGCAGAGAATCAGCTTCACATTACTGCCTTTGCGACCAACCTGAAGTCTTTCATCTTTGATGTCTCTCCGATCAGCAATGCCTATTATTTCAGTATCGTAAATGTACTCACCAAAAAAGAAAGTTTAGGCAATGCCAATTATAAGGTTTTTTTTAAAGATGTCGGAAAGGTAATTTGAGGTCCCTATGCATTTCAATTTAGCCAAGAAAATTGGTGAAATTAAATTCTAAAGGAATAGGGAGACTAGTGTTGATCCCGTTCATTGCACACGGGAGTAGAGACACTTTGAAAACTTAGAATCATCGAAATAATGTAAAAATCACATTAAGCAAAACAAATCGGGACTTTTTCTAAAAGTATTTTTTAAAAAGGTGCTAGCATAGAAAACAAAATTAAGCATACTACTGTAAACATATAAAATCGCCTAAGATATCGAAATGAAGAAAAATAACAAAGAGAACCAACCAAGCATATAAAAATCAAATATAATATGAAAATATTGAAAGGTCAAAGAAATTCCAAAATGGAACCAATGCTCCCACATTTTGATGAAACCATTAGCAACCGGCAATAGGAACCACTTTTGTTTTTTGAAGTGTACGGTATTAAATAAATATAAGAAATTATTATATATGATTGACTATCTAGCTTGAAGATAAAATTTTCACTGAAATAACATCCTTCTTGAGAATATTAGGAAGAATCAATCCCTCTATTTGCATACATTCAATAAAGGGTAAAATACAATAAAGAAAATATGAATGAGTGAAGGTTCAAAAAGAGCCTGTATATATATACAAGAAAAAGAAGGTCGAGAGATTTTTTTAGTGTAAACTTTTAGATTGCTATTTTAGAAATATATAACTAGTGGGGTTTAAAAGGAGAGAGATTTAATCTGATTGGAATCTAATATAATTATGTATATAAAAAATAACGAATTAAAAGGAACCAAAAAATGATTAATATTAAAAATATATGAAATTAAAGCGACCGTGTAATAAATTAGTTATAATATCTGCCAATGATGATAGAAAAGAAAGTTTCAGATAAAGAAAGGGAGAGCTTAAGAAGAAAATTATGATAAAATTAAAATGATGAGAAAAAATTAAAGTCAAAGTAAGGAGATAATTTAGGGAAGAAAATTATAAATAGGGAAGTTAAATATAAATAGAGATATGAATGTGTGGGAGTCTGTGAGAGAGATTGAAAAATGATAAAGGCTTAAAACATGTGACAAAAAGGGTAAAAATAATTGGTAATAATATAATTCACGTGGTAGGAGGGGAGACCGTTCACGTAGGACGTGATATGACCACTTTCTCTCAGTTTCGACTTTTACACACACACACACACACACACACACACATATATATATATATATATATATATATATATATATATATATATATATATATATATATATATATATATATATTTCAGGACATTTAGTCAAAACAACCTTAAGGGTACGTCATTTCTATCACCATTGGGTCTAATGCTCTCCCCATGGTTGTGTTCTTGTGCTCCTCAACAATTGAGGAGGAGAGAAGAAATCAAGCAAACACATAACCAAAACAGGAGGTCATGGGCACACTTACATGAATGGATAGCAAACAGATTAAGGAGGAGCAAGCACAACAGAATCATACGTCTTGGGTTAGTAACCCCTATCACCTTCCTGGTGAAAATTCTGATTATAGCTTTGTTGGTCTGTACGTAGAAGGTTATATACAGGTGACTTGATTGTTATAGGGTGCAATAAATGAAGAGGGTATATGGGGTGATTGATGAAAAATGTACTGTTAGTTGTTGCTTAACTTGAACGTACCCTATATCATATCATAATAAAAAGTTTTTTGCATGTTAAAAGAATGTTCACACAAATTG
Organism: Escallonia herrerae; assembly: GCA_033070095.1. Taxonomy (NCBI): domain Eukaryota; kingdom Viridiplantae; phylum Streptophyta; class Magnoliopsida; order Escalloniales; family Escalloniaceae; genus Escallonia; species Escallonia herrerae. The sequence goes on along the minus strand of JAVXUP010002257.1, from coordinate 28,225 downwards.
AAATGATACATTATTTGTCTATGAACATCATATTTCATGATTCAAAATTTTTTGTCCCGATAAAATTCAAGGGAAATGAACAAAAATGTTTTTTCACAACCTTGAATAGATTGATTAATGAAAATTACAAAAAAAAATATGAGAACGTCTATTTTCACACCATATTTGCTGTTTCACACGCTTTGTTATCACTCAGCGGTGCGTTAACAATAGAAGTATAAGTCTTTTTAGCTATGAATGCAGGTGTGAAAAAGTATGATAGTAAACAACTCTAGAAAACATTACTTAAGATGGATTTGACACATCAATTATGACAATTAACGCCTGTGTTATAATGGTTTGACACATCAATTACGACAATCAACGCATGTGTTATAATTTTACTTCGTCTTTCGATCATCTTTTTCTTTACTTTAAAGTGCTATCTTGTTTGAGATTATCACGATCCACACATTTAGATATTTGTAATTTGCAAGGTGCTCAGAATTTCTATACAACACGAAAAAGCAAAATTAAAAGAAAAAAAAACACGCTAAAGTACTTGATTCCACATTAAGAACCGTCAATTATTCAAAAGAAAAATGAAAAGGAAAAAAAAAGATAAATCCTGTGATAAGAGTATTTGAATGCTGATTGCAAACTTTTTAATACTATTAAGGTCTTATTAGTATCTTCCCTTTTTGGCTTTTTTTTTTTTAATTTTTGGAACAGAACGTTAACATGTAAATATCGAGTTTCTCATATTTTTGTCTTAATTTGACTCAATAATTTTAACTACCTTCTTCCACTAATACATGAAACTCTCTTCCATTAGTTTGTACCCATACACCATCAAATTATTTAGATTCAAATTTTTAAATGGAGATCCACTTGCTTCTACAAAATCATCTATACACTATATTTGCAATTACATAAATTTGTAAATCAGTGAATTTTAAAATGAATGAATTCTGAAATGCGAGTACTTTGAAATTCTTCATCCAAACATACTCTTATCGAGGATTTGAAAATACATTACATAAAATTCCTTGTTCATATTGTGACAAATTGGATTTACCAAATTTTAGGAGAAAAATTAGAAAGGAAATTTGGTGTGCTAAAATCCCTTCTTGAAATAACTAGTTTAGAGTAATTTTGTCAAATACCTTCCACAAATTTAGCTGCATTTTAAAAGGAAGTGACTATTTTTTGTCTCCTTAATTTTATCTAAATTCTTTCGTGGAAAAAAAAAAGACTCTCTATCATTAATTTGTGCCCATACACCATCAATTATTATTTAGGTTCAAATTTTTAAATGTGAATCCATATATACAATACTCTTTTACAAAATTGCCCAAACAATAAATTTGCAATTTCATAAATTTGTAAATCAACGAACTTTAAAATGAACGGATTTTAAAATTTGAGGTAATTTGAAATTGTTCATCTAAACACACTCTAGCTACAATGAGGAATTCCATCGTTGAGACTAGCTATGAAGCATTTTGTTTCTATTTCTCAAGTAAACGGAAGTTAGAAGCAATTTACCAAAATGGCCCTCTTTTACCACTTTGTACTTAGGGCTAGATATTCTTTCGTTTTTTGAAAAAAAAAATAGTAGAAATATTGTATTACCAATCAGAGAGAATCAATTATAAGAGCAGAAAACACTTTTGTGAATATCATATCTTGCAATAAAGAAGTTAAGACTACTCTCCAGACGTCCCTCAAAAATAGACCAAAAGATTTCAATCCATGCCGATTATTTGATCTAATCTACGTGACAAGTGACAAGAAAGTAATACAAGATTATAGTACATTTTGGTGGATCCGAAGAATTAAACTTAACGATGACATCATGAGCATTTCTTATGGATCTTACAGAGTGAAATAGACACTAGCTGGATGCCGCCGAAAAAAGCTTGTCTTCGCTCTGAGTCAAGCTGTGCGACTGTGGGTTCCTTATGCACGTTCTCCTTGTCTGCTTCCTACTCTGTGACACTGGCGTCTTCAAGTATTGCCTCCTCTAACGAGGAGGCTCCTGTGGCCTTGGAACGGTATGGATACATGGTTGAAGTGGATCCTCAGCTTCTCTTTGCTCAACGGGGGCAGTGGTCTCTTACCTTAATGGGGCGTTTTGCCGATTCTTGTATCTTTTCCCAGCAGTTGGTTCAATCGGTTGGGAATCAAAATTGGGAATTGCTAGGCCCTGTGAAAGTGGAGGCGGTTGGTGATTTGTTCGCCTTTCATTTTGCCACTTCGGAGGATTTGGAACTGCTTCTGTCAGAAGGTCCTTGGACTATCCACGGCTCTCTGTTGATCCTGGTTCGCTGGTTTCCCTTTTCGTGTATTTCCCGACTTGATTTCTGGCGGGTTGATCTATGGGTGAGGTTGCATGACATTCCGGCTGAACGTTATATCTATGATGCGGCTATCACCATGCGCGCATACTTTGGTCAAGTGATCGACGTGGATTGGTCCAATCGGCGACAGCAGCGTCGCGATTATTTTCGTATTCTAATTCACGTTCAGGTGGCTGATCCTCTGGTAGCTGGATTCTTCTTGCCTAGGGTGGCTGAACACTGCAATTGGGTTTGGGCTTTGTATGAAAAAAGTATTCCGCATTTGGTATCATTGTGGTGTTATCGGGCATGTTAACATTGATTGCAGGCTTTCACTCAATAATGCTCGCCGCCTAGTGGAGTCTGTGTTGGCGCGGTACTCTTCTCCGTCCAATACCGGCTTGTTTTATCAAGTTCAACGTCCGTTGTATTCTTTCCGGGTACGGGCTTTTGCGAATATTCATCGGAATCGAACCAGTCTCATTCGGTTTATTAATGACCTCGAGGTACCTATTGAGCCTGATGCTGACATGGGGCTAGCCGCATCCGTGAGTAGTGAATCAGTTCTTGGCTCTGCACTTTCTCCGATTCCATCAGTTTCTTCTAGTTTCCACTCCTGTGACGTTGAGTTCACGGATCAGGTGCCGGAAACTGCTTCGGGGGGATCGGACAAGTCGGGAATGTCATCGTGGGCAGCAGCACTGCCGGAATCTTCATCGCCGGTCAACTCTCCTGACAATTCCGGCCAAATCGGGCGTGCTCTTCCTGGCAACCACGTGTCCGATGACTCACCTCATGCTTTGGTTGCCACCTCGCCTCCTGATCGGTGATGTCCTGCCGCGTGGCATTCTACTGATGTTTTGGCTTCTGAGGTGGCATCTGTTGTGTTTAAGGCAACTGCTAGAAAGAATCATCTTAGCCTCTGGGTGGGCTAGGCCATAAATGGGCCGATTTTATCTACGGGCCTGCCGATCGTGCACTTGATATTAATCTGTCTGGGTTGCTCGGTCCTAGTACTTCCACATGCTCTGCACAAATTAGCTAGCCTAAAGACAGGGCCTTTATTTCAGACGCTAGCCCACCTGTGGAAGATACAAGGGACTCTGATCTGTTCTGGAACTTTATTTCAGAAGGTAGTGGGCTTCTAGATCAAAATGGGCTGGAGCGCTCGAGCTCTCGTCCTGTCGGGCCAGTAGCCAGTGACCCAACTCCATCTCGCGCTCAGGATGATGTCCAGAATGGGGACCTTTCACGGCATAACCAAGTCGTTGGGCCAGGCCCAGATCCTTGTAGCCTACCTGCCTCCAATTCTCGTTGTTCCGGCCTATCCCCGGTGTTCAGTCTCCGATTAAGTTAGTTCTCTGAGGAATCGGAGAAGGCGGATAGCTCAGCTTAGACAGATCTTCTTCAAAATTCACGTACGGAGCAGTGTAATCTTAGTCAAGCCATAATTTTGTGCAGTTTCATGATGGGCGCGGCTGAGTTTTAGCGACGAATGGGGTGGGGCAGTTGCACTTCTGGTTCATCTTCTGAGTCGTCTACTAATGGGCGTAAATAACTGGGTGCGGTGTTGGACAGGGGGCCTGGGACAGAGTTTCTATCCAAAAAACTGAAGACACTTTCTATCCCATCACCTGTGACGAATTCAGATCAGGTTGGGGACCTTGTTGGAGACGGTTCGAGCTCGTCATACTCTAATGCTTTGTCTTCAAGTCTTTCGCGATCGAAGAGGGGGAATTCACCGCCAGGATCTGCTCTCATGCGTGGTCCAAAGAAGCTCTGGCATTTGGCGTCATCCTCTGGTTATTCGCCGGGTATGCTTACTCCTCCTTGTCCCTTTGTCTTGCAACCTCTATTAGCTTTAAGTAGTTTATTTGTTCATTGCTGTTTGAGGGAATGGGGGGCATCGCAGTTTTGGTTTTGGGTTACACTATTGCGCCTTGGTTCCCTTAGTGCGGGAGGGCTTGGATTCAACCCCTTCTTCCGTTGTTCGTTTGTACGGCAGTTGGTGAGTGCTGCTGACTTGCGTGCGGCTTTGGTGGTTTGGGCCTTACCAACCACCGGTGGCCTAATGATTATTTTGAACTGGAACTGTGGCGGTTTTGGTCAGACTGCGACGGGTCGCACTGCTTTACGCCTGACCAAGTTTTATAAAGTCGATATGGTCTTTCTTATGGAAACTAAAGCTAAGTTCTTGTCAGTTGCTTCTCGCTTCCGTAATATAGGGTTTTCTTCTTTTGTGGGGCTGGACCCAGTTGGCCGCAGCGGTGGCCTGAGGCTTGGTTTGTTGGGCTCGCTACCTCTGATGGTTTGTCATGTCAATCCCAATTGCATTTTAACGACCATAGTTGGACCAACTGGGGAACCCGAGTTGTACGGGTTCATTTATGGTCATCCTCAGGGTCTTTTTCGGTCGGGTACCTGGTCCTACATCGCTTCCCTAATGAGTCGTTATCCCTTCCCCATTTGCCTGTGTGGCGACTTCAATCAAGTCTTGGATTCCTCTGAGAAATCCAGTAGGGGTTCATCCATTCCCCCCGGCAGTCCTGCTTTTCGTGATTTTCTTGAACGTTTTGGGTTGTTGGACATTTGTTGGGAGGGAACGTTTTTTACTTGGGTAAGGGGTTCCCCCTTGTGCGGCTTTGTCTATGAGAAATTAGACAGAGTTTTGGCCTCTGCATCCTGGATTGTTCTTCACCCCTATGCAGTAGCCTGAAACTTGGCAATTCAGCGATCTGATCACGCTCCTATCTTATGCACTACTGTCATCGCTCATAGTTCCTTCCCTTATCTCTGTCGTTTTGAGGCTATGTGGCTTGTCTTCTCGCATAGCTTGTTCTTCATTTGCGAAGTCTGGTCCCTCGTTGTGGCGGGCTCGCCGCTCTTTCAGTTAATGCGTAAGCTGCACAGGGTTCTTCGCGCATTACGTGTGTGGAGTGGGAACAGTTTTGGGCATCTCGAAGACCCAATTAAGGAAGTCTGCTCTTTACACATCAGTCCAAAACACTGTCTTCTCCTGATTTTGGCCTTATTAGTTATTCATTTCGCTGCAAGCTTGACTTTCTGCTCAAATGTAAGGAGTTGTTTTGGGCTCAACGGGCAAAAATCACCTGGCTTCAGAAGGGGGATCACAACACGAAGCTCTTTCATGCCTCTATTTTTGTCTGCCAGGGGCAAAACTTTATTAGTTCTCTTCGAACCTTTTCTGGGACCTGGGTCTCGGCAGAAACCCATCTGCAAGCCATTTTACTTACCTTTTTTTTTCTGGCCTGCTTGCGCCCTCCTCTCTTCCACAGATTCATCCTCTCCAATTCTCTTCTTACCTATCGTCTTTACCCTCTGCCAACCTTTCACACCTGGTGAGAACAAATGTGCTCTTTTTCAAATAGGGGACCTCAAAACCCCGGGGCCAGATGGGTTTTCAGGAATTGTGTTTAAGAAATGTTAGGGGATCATTGGTTAATTGATTACTGGTGCGGACCTTTCCTTCCTTAACTCTGGGCAGCTTTTATGCCAGGTTGACCGCACCTATCTATAGCTGATTCCCAAAACTCGAACCTCAGAAACAGTCGGCGATTTTCTAGCTATTAGCCTCTGTAATGGGATTTATAAATTATCTCCAAAGTGCTTGTCAATCGACTGAAACCTGTGATGTTGGATTTGGCGTCTTCCTATCAGAACGCTTTCCTGTTGAGCCAGTGCCTTTCTGATAATGTTTTACTCGCACAAGAGCTTTTCCGATTGTGTTCGGAAGTGGACCAAAGGGGGAGTTGTGCTTGTCGCCCTTAAAACTAGATTTGAGTAAAGCTTTTAATCAGGTTCGTTGGGATTCATACCGGGGGTTCTAAGTGCCCTAGGTTTTCCTGCCACCTGGGTTCAACTTATTCATCAATGTATTTCTACGGTCTCTTACTCTTTCCTAGTGAACGGGGCTCTTACTTCTTTTTTTGAACCCACCCAAGGTCTGCATCAAGGCGACCCCCTATCCCCCTATCTTTTCCTTCTCTGTGCGGACATTCGCTCTGTCAGCCTGCTTCAAGCCGAGCAGCTAAGGCGTTTCCATGGCATCCAAGCCGGGAAATACTCTCCATCAGTTTTTCACGTGCTGTACGCTGACGACATTTTCTTACTTCTTCTCCTTTCCAAGGACATGGTCCGGGACATTGAGGCTGTCAAACAGGTTCTGAACAATTATTGCCTGTTGTCGGGGCAGTGTATTAATTGGGTAAAATCCTCCTTGGTAATTAGCCTTAACGCCAGCGTCGAGTGCCGCCTCCGCATTGAACGAGGGTTTGAGTTTTCGTCGATAAAAACTCAAGATCGATGTGCACATTGGTTAGGACTTTTGTTGAACAAAGCGAGGCAGGCAACTCTTATTACTTCCGTTGTTTCCTCTCTTCTAGTTAACTATATGTCTATTCTTTCGTTTCCGGTGTCAGTTTGTAAATTGTTGGATCAAATCTTGGCTTGATTTTGGTGGTCTGGTGACGTCGCCTGTCATTCCATTCATTGGATGGCGTGGCCTACCTTATGCCTTTCTAAGCGCTTGGGTGGGTTGGGATTTCGTGATTTTTGACTTTTTAATCAGTCATTGCTTGCTAAGCAGGCCTGAAAGATTTGGACGCACCCTCGAAGCCTGGTTGCTCGGGTGCTTAAAGGTCGTTGTTTTGCTCGACGCCATTTTTTGCAACAGTTTCAGCCGCGTACTTGCTCTTGGACGTGGCGGGGTATTCTAGTAGGGCAGCGTATTCTCAATGCTTACAATTGCTAATCGGGGATGGCAGATCAATTTTGGTCTGGGTGGATTGGTGGTTGCCTTCGGTTCCCCCGACGTAATTACAACCATATCGTACTAGTGCTAATGCCGATTGGCATATCTCCCATCTGTTCATTGCCAATACTTGCTCCTGGGATTTGTATGTGGTCATGTGCACCTTTCCTGAGGCTATTACTAATCAAATTGTGCGTCTAACGCTCTTGCCACTGGGCTCGCCTGATCGGTTGGTTAATTCTTTTGTTAGAGGGGATAGCTTCTCGGTCGCGGCTACCTACCGTTTCCTATCCACTAGGCATGCCTGTGCTGCTTCCTCCCCCGAGTACATGGTCCCCTCCTTTTGGTCACGCCTTTGGAAGCTGCCAATCCCGGAGAAACTTAAAATCTTTTTATGGCAATTTAGCCATCGGAGACTCCCTCTCTCGTTGGAGCTTCTCAAACGACAGTGCCTTGTAAATGTTTCTTGCTCTTTGTGCTTGTCCCATCTGGAATCCCTCGAACACCTCTTCCTCGATTGTTGCTATGTCAAGTCAATTTGGACATACTACCTGGGCAGATGTCAAGTCAATTTGGACATACTACCTGGGCAGGGCGGCCCCGATCTCATCTTCTGCTCCTCATTGGTTGTCCTACTGGCTCAAGTTACCGCTTTATCGGAATAGTGGTGTTCTTGTCAGAGTCGTGTGTATTGTTGTCATCCTTTGGTCCATCTGGTTAGGTCAGAAGTCAATGGTCTTCCAAGGAAAGACTTTTCTTCCTTGGCTGATTATCATCCAGTGCAGGGGCTTACTACATAATATCTTTAGCACCCCAGCTTTTTGCTCACTTTTGTGCAAAGCAGAGCGCAGTACCAGGTTAAAGCCCCCTGGGGTCCCTGTGGACTGCTATGAGCACTTTTACCCTCCCGTGTTCCGTTTATTTTTCTGATAGCTGTGCTTGCTCATTGCCGCCTTCTCCTGTGTTCTGCTCGGTTTCAATTTTGGGCTCTCCTAGTGACAGAAAATTCGGCATGGGACTGGCTCTGTTCAATAAAGACTGGACCCCGATAAGAGCTATCATCGATTCGATCACGGCAGACGACGAATTGGGTGCCTTTAAGCTTGCTTTTTGTTATGGCCTCAACTGGGTTCTTAAACTCCAGCATTTACATGTAATTTTTCTATTGCCTGATTGTTCCTTTCTGCTACTGATGGCAACTCACCTTAGCAGCTGTTCGTCGACTAACTTTTGTTCACTTTGCCTAACTGCAGAGATTGCATTCGGTGCTGGCGACCCAAGGTAAAGCGGCTCCTTTGCTGCTGTCATCAGCGTTAGCGATTTTTGTATCCAGGTCTGGTGCAGGGTTGCATCAGGAGTGGATTGCTAGTGTACAACCTGCCTAGCTCAAGGCTCTCGCTATCCTCCTTGTGGTGTTTTTGTTTCTTGCAGTTAGTTTTTTGGTTTAACCCTAGATGGGGTTGTCATCCATTGTATATTCGGTCCTTTTAATCCTGGTATATATTTCTGCTTTTCTCCAAAAAAAAAAAAAGACTAACAATTTTTTAATGCAATTTTCTACGATGACCTGAGACCACCTGAGACCACGGTACACTCATTTGTAAGTTGCAAATATTGTAGCCACTCAATTTCTTTCCACATTTTTTTTAACTTTTTCTTCCTTCAGTCAACAAAATTAAGACAGCCCTCCTCCATTTGCTTGCTGATACCACCCTCCTTCGCACCTGCCCGCTGCAAGTGGCTTGACTCTTGAGATTCTATTATGCTTTCTCTTGCTTCAGTTTCTTGGTTTGTCGGCCATGGGGAATTTTGTAGGCCCTTTTTCATTGTTTCTTTCTTTGCTAAGCAAAGAGAAGTCAGTGGAGTCGTGGGGAAACATTACAAGCTTTGGCAACTTGGTGCAATTGCGAGTGTCAAAGCCTATGTGGTTATTACCAGAGTAACGTATAGTCACAATAAAAGATGGTACAACCATCTTAAAGCATACAAGTCTTACAGAAGCTACAGCGGCTCTATTTGTAGATCCAGCGTAGCATCTTTGGCAAAAGTCGATAGAATTTGGCCATCATGAACAAAAGCACTCCCATTTGATATACCTTAAACTAACCATCTGCAAATCTTTAGCAGAAGCCACATTGTAATGCTCCATTCATAGCGTGGATTGTGTATCAAGCCCGTTGTAAAATCTACGGTAATCAACATCTGAACTTCTTGAATGACGAGTTTCTTGTTATTTAGTAACAAGTTGGCAATACACAGTGTTAGAACATTTATAGTAGCCTTGGTAAAGCTGCATCAGAAAAGAGGAATCTTCATAGTCCGCATTTCAAGAAACAGAAAGGAAAATGATGAAGAAACCGGGCTCTAGCGTGGCTGAAATCCTTCGACATGCACCATTTTTTTTTTCCATATTTTCCCCCCTTTTTATGCTCTCTTCCTGGACGTTTAGTTTCATCTGATATGAACTATATATATCTCTATATATGAGAGTAACGTGTTACAAAGCTAGTTACCTGAATCTGTCCCCTCTTATGCAATCCCAAACCACAAAAAATACCCGAATTCTTCCACACAGAAGTACAAGTTTCGAACGAAAAATTGAAAGATTTTCACCGTCTCTGCAAACACAGTTCCTTCAAGTATCCCTTTTGCGATGGCAGTACGCCTTGAATTCGTGCAAGCCTACATGAATGTTCCGTTATCAGCTTATATGTTTCTGGCCTTTCCCACGGGACGAATCCGAATTCGTCATTGTACTCTTCCATCCCTCCAACGAAGAACTGCCAAGTAAAAGATCCTGCCCCGGACCTCTTCTTCTTTGCAGATTTATACATGATGTCGAAAACTGTCTTGAAGAACTTGTCTCGGTGAGATGGTTCGAAACCCTTGTTCTCATTTGACAGTCCGAATTCCGTGAAGGTGACGGGTTTTTTGAGTTCGTCATCACCATCTTCAATATGAGACAGCATCCATTTGGAGACAAATTTTAATTTATCTTCAAGTTCTTGCTCGTGGGACCTACCAAAAATTAAGGCAGATTGAGTGGAATCAAGACTAGTTATTGCTCCTTGTCTATGAAGTCATTGGACTGGGATCTTGGGAAAATGATAACCACAAAAAACAAAAAGCCCAATTTTATAGTTTTGGCAGGTGAGATGTCATTTTCACGCATAGGATATCGTTTTTCCCTTTTTTCCCTCCCTAGGGTCTTTGTTCAAGATGTTAACTGCATTGGTGCTTAATCCAATATAGATAGTTTAAACAGTTGCTGGCATTCGTAATGTTGAATATAAAGGACTTACCAATGGTCAGGGTAAATATGTACAGAAGCAAAATCAACGGTTGAGAGCTTGGAGTTGCGAATAAAATCAGATCCAAGTTCACTCGCCCACCATTCTGGATTGACGGTTAACCTTTTGGGACTTTTAGGGCCGTAAAATCCTTCAAGGCCCACAGTTAGCAGATGTTTCTTGTCAATTGATTTCACAAAAGTCGACATCTCTTCTATCCAATCCTGGAATTCAATGAAGTAAGAATTCCCACTGAAACAAAAATGAATTCTAAAATCATAAAAGCAAGTCATGCTAGGACAAGGCTTACGAAAAACAACAGTGACCTCTTTCTTTTTATCTATGTATGTGCGAGTATGTTCCTCGCGAGTAAATAACTTGTAAATGAGGTTTATTCCCAAAGAAGAAATGGAAATGGGTGAGCAAAACTAAACATCTTTAGTCCTGTAAACCATCTATGCTGTTAGCATCAAGGTAAATCTCCATATCACATCATGCTAGAACATATCCTGGACTCGGGATCAGCACCTATTACTGTTGAATTAATATAATCAACTTACTAGACTAGCAATTTTTAAAACGTAAGCAAATTTAAGATAACGTTGTCAGTTACTTCACACATTAACGAGATACAAGATATGCTTTACTGCTACCATAGCTACAAAACTCCAAAAGTTCAGATATAATGTAAAAGCTTCGAAACTTATAGAAAAGGACTACAGGTTTGGAATCATGTTAAATAGCATGTAGCATTCTCTGGAAGATGCTTATCCGGGTTAATGGAGCAAGGAGTTTACAACTTACTTGGAGAGTATCGCCAGAAGCGTCAGTGATACAGCGGGGTTCATTGATTAACTCCCATGCAAAGATCGTGGGATCATCCCTGTACTGAACTCCGGTGATAGTGTTCTTTCTTGTCAGCACGGTCTGTAAAATTCAAGTTTAATGAAACAGTGGAACCTTATAATTGCCAGTTCAGTTCTTAAAGCACAATGTCACGAAAAAAGTGAAAAAGGACAGGCAAGATAGTAATCTCAAGGTTCATGCTGCCAAACGAAATTGGGAAAAGGCTTCGCTGGTGACATCAGTGGTTGTTGGCTGGCTGACGTTAAAGACATTAGTTGCATTTATCTGCGATTATATTGATGCTCCTGCCTGGAAACCAATGCATGAACCTCACTCCCAGTCCCAGTCCAAATCTACAGTACGTTTTCCTGCTCCTGCCCGCATCTCATGCAACTATGTCAAAAACCACATAGTGCTTAAACTTGCTATCTGGGTTTTGCCGGCTATGATCATAATCTTTTATGCACGAAAATCCATATATTTCTTGATCTTGACTCACTGAATGTCACGTTCATCTTTTACTTCTTACTGCTGTCACTGCTTATAATATCACTATTCTAGTATTCTCTAGTGAGTAATGACACATGATTGGTGCTTGATGTTCAATTACTGTCCAATTACATCTGTTCATTTACTTCTACCGTTTCATCAACAATTCGGCTTATTTATGGTATTCTTTACAATACTTCCAGCTTGATTTGCATATGCTTTTCAGTGAGCAACCCAATTCACCCAAAGCCCTGTTCTTATAACATGGCTAATCTTTTAACAATTGATTTAAGACTTGGACTTAACTAGTATATCTAACCAGACAACTTGTCAGATGGAAACATAAAACTCTGGACTCCACCGAACCTACCATATTCATGCGCAACATTATGATTGGTTTTTTGTTTCCCATGCTACGCAGGCCTCCATGGCAATTACATCTACACAAGGATCTCATATCTTCAATCTTCAGAACTCCCTAGATTTATGTTTCAGTTTCTGAGCTGGCTTACTCTTCTGCTCCCTTTATTTTCAGATTGCTAAATGAATAAAATAAACAAAATTACGGATTAGAGTCTGATCATGAACGTCTCTAGTTAAACTTCTAAAATTTCTATATAAGGATGGGTGAAAAGATACAAACTAAAACGTTAACACCTTGATTAAGACCACAATGGTTAGAGATTTTTCCTATAAAAAATCACAAGTCCACTGTGCATACTTTATCATGTGGAAATCTATTCAAGAGCCCAGGAACTATAAAAAAGCTTCTTACACGTATAAAAATCTATTCAAATAGAAAATTAAATTTTCTTCTAGATCTCTGCTTTACATTGTTCACAGCTTCCATCCATGGCCCTTAGATATAATTCACATTGTCATCCTTAGTTACAGTGGAAAAAACTTAAACAACGACCCCCTACATTGTCGATGCTTCAGTGTCTTTTAGGTAGTGAGTGATATCTTTTCTTTTGATAAGTACAATTTTGTTAAGAAGGGCCCCACGTGGGAGGGGGTTATCTACACTAAAGGTATGATAAAAGACCAACAGGAAAATTCGCAACTAGCCCACAATCCAAGAGGACCTTGCCATGCAAAAAAATAAACAACCAACCGCTGAGTCGCTGACACAGTGCTAGAAGATAGCTACATCACAGCTTGGAGAAAATACTCGGTAGGGGGGCAGCAAAACTCGGGTGGACCAACAAGAAAAAGCGCAACTAGCCCAGGATCCAAAAATGACCCTACCACGAAAAGAAAAAAAACCCACCAAAAGCTACAGTAAAGGTAAATCACAACTCTGAGACAATAATCATCTATAATCCCACAGCTGAGTTAGGAAATGCATGCCCAGACTGGTGTTTGACCACTGTCCAACTGCGATTGATAGTGGTGGGTTGAGCAGAGGGAAGATCCGAAGTGAGCACGTGTGAAGAAGGGGATGAAGATGGTACGTGGCAGGTCGGAGGGGTATAGAATCTCCATGCGACCTAGCTGTTGCTTTGGCAAAAAGAAAAAACTCAAACTTCTGAAGCTAGACATACAAAATTAGAATGGTGAATCATTGGGAATGATCAGCTGAAGATTGACAGATCATTTGCTACTCTGAAGGAGTTGGATCGCAAGGATGGGGTAAGAATATTGTCTGAGGAGGACAGAAGTAGCATGAGAGTACTGTAGAAATGGGGACTGAGTTGTTCTTCCCAAGATACTACTTGCAGGTCAGATTGGAGGATAGAGCTGAAAGAAGGTGACGGCAACAAAAAGTACTTTACAGAATTGCAAATGATCACCGAAGGGGAAACAACTCAGGGAAGATTGTTATAAGGGAGAGAGTTCTTAAGGTAGATTTAGAGATCGAGGCAGGCATTGGGAACTTATACAAACAATTTTGTGAAGAAGAGAACCACTTAAAGACCCAATTCAGGTGGCAGTTATTTTTGCCAATTGTGTGGTTGGAGAGGCTGCAGCTAGGAGAAGGTTGTGGCAGTACTGGAGTCCTGTAATGGCGACAAAGTGCTCAGACCCGACAATTGCAATATGGCCTTTTCTGAAAGTATTGGCAGGTAAAGATGACGGTCTTTAATGAGCTTTTTGAGCATGAGACATATAGGCAGAGTCTCAATGCTTCATATTTTCCCTTATGTCGAAGATTATAGGACTGAACAAAATGTTTTAACCGATCAGGTTCTTGCATAGTGTGTATAAATTGGTGGTGATGTGCTCACATAACAGCATGGGAATTCCTATCACTTTTATCTCTTTAGCTATTCGGACACTTGAGTTCTGCCTTACTTACTACGCACTTATCAAATCATATGACAAATACACATCTTCTTATGTCTTACTTCCGGATATCCTACGATCCACATTGCAAGCGGGAGTATCTGAGATTGGCTTTGAAAGACCCTGCCAAGTACTCTAGAGTAGCTACTTGGCTAGCCTTTTCTACGGAGTCATTGCCTAGTGGTGTAGCGGCATTGCCTAGTGGTGTGGCCATGCACCTGGGGCATTACAGATGGTACGGACCGGGTTGTCCAGTCGGGTTGCCAATGTTGTGTCCCATATTGGCTAGAGAGGGAACTTCTGGGTGTATGTATGACAAGGCTGGGTTTGGGTCTTAGCAAGGACGCAAACGATTGTGGTGAGGTGTTGGCCACATTGGATAGAGGGGAAATTCCTGAGCTACGTCTGACAAGATTAATTAAGCAGGGAAGAATGTGATGTCCCAACATCCCACGTCAGAAGTGGGAGAGTCTAAGACTGGCCTTAGATGACCATGCCAAGGAAACACAAAAATACCTACTTGGCTTAGCCCTTTTTAGGGTATCATTGCCTTCTGGTGGGCAGCGGGCATAGGTCGTTATACTTATACCAACCATCTCCGAAGCCTCAGTTAGAGTTGTCGTAATGTTGCTCTGTTTGACGTTTCGCTAGTTTGGTTATTCTGTCGATTGACTCTTCCATCATTAAGACCATAACACTATGCCCAGCATTTTTCGGTTGATTTAAATTTTTTGGAATCATTCCAGAAGTCCAACTGATTGGTAGATATTTATAATCTATAAATTGACTCATTACATTTTTGAAAGTTATAGATGCCTAAAGTCAAAAAAAAACATGTACATTCCCATAATAGCCAAAGCCTTGCACCAGCTTTACAGTCTAAGGTAATGCTCCCTTTACAGGGCGAATTATAATATTTACGTCATGTTCATAAGGCCACGATGACTTGCGTGTTGTCTTTAATAGGTTTGACTTCTTACCAAAAAGTCCATTGTGCAAATTCAGCACTTATCGAACCAGTTTGCTCATAATTCATGAATCAAATACTTGTCAGAAATAAAATGAAGAAAAGAACTTTATACTCATCATATAAGACCTTTTACTTGCACCCAAGGTATTTCTCACTTAGTTTTGAGGAAAGAACCAAAATATATACCAATAAATACGAATAAGCAGATTTACCTTGACATAGTTTTTGAAGTAATGCCGAATGGATGGATCGAAGAAGAAAGAATCATTAGAAGCACTCAAACCAACACCCTCTTCCCATGCCCACTTGACATACTGAGTCTTCCCACCATAAGCTTGCAAGTTATTAACTAAGCTAAGTAGTAGCCTGATTCCGTGTTGTCCCGCTTCAGCAATCACATGATCCAAGGCCTGCGAAGGTATCCACACATAAATTTCACTGCCATATGGAGAAAATAATGACATAAATCTACTGTTTAGTACGATACCTCATACATAGAATGAAGCGCATCAGCGGATTCTTGGTCAAAAAATAAACAGCCTTAGCAATCAATGGGGCCATGCATATGAACTCACACAAGAACGAACAAGATAATATTAATCATGAATCATTTAATTCAAAATTGTGTTTATTTCCTTTCGTAGTCTCCCTATTGCTGAAGGATTAGACGAGTTTGCCAAAGCAAGTATGACCGTGAAAGTGCTGTACCTTTTGCTATCATATACTGCTCTGGAAAAAGCCAAAACAACTTCCGCCATAGAGTCCCACCCTTCTTGTAGTTTTCCAAACATTTGCAGCTTATATTGTAGGGATAAGAGTTTCAATAAGTTCAGCAAAACTAAGCTTATTCACCTGACGTCCTGACCGTACACGATTTATACAGAACTTACAACAAGTTAATATTTCCATCAGCTAAATGAAATAAGGAAGGACACTGTGTCAAAATGAGCAGGGCTCCGTCACAAGTTATAGAGATCATCAGTTGAATCAAGATTCCGAAACTTTTTTACCAGAAGTTCAAGTATGCAATACACTACGCAGTAAAACACTTTACTAAAAATATTAACACAGATAGGAGGATCTAAATGATGTTTAAATGAACCAATAACCAAGATGTATATTGATAGAAGGAAAAAACGCATTAAAAGCACTTATATATCACCTTGAATACACGCTCATCGAATCGACCAGGGGAAATCTGAAGGGCATTATAGGCACCATCATTAAAGGCCCAAGTTCGACACACGGTGAGACCCATCTTGGCACCCGCCTGCAGCATTGCTTTGATCCTGGGCCTGCTATATTCATCCACAGCATGGTCCATTAACCAGTAGGAATTCCACCCATTAACGTAGAAAACTCTACCATCAACCATGAAATGGCTGCCATTCCTTTCCACAAAACTCAACTTCGGGTCCTTATGGTAATTCACCCACAAGTCCCCAAAAGACAAGTAAATAAACGCGACACATGATGCAAACCCAATAATTGGGTAAAACAGCCCATTTCCTGCAACCATTCTTCCTATTTGTGATTTCACCATGTAATAAAGAAGAAGTGGAGATAATTACAAAATTAGAAGTAACTCTTGAATACCCTTTGAGCTCCAAATTAAGAAAATGTTACAACCATAGATACCCAGATGATGTCTTGTTTGGAAACCGGATCTCCACACTTCCTAAATGCTTGGAACCAAGATTTGTAAGAACACCCAGATCCACTTTACCTCCAAAAATAACGGGAAAGACAAGCAAACTCCAAGAATCATCAATGAGGCTCAAAACATCAGACACCCATGTAATTACAAGTAATTGTGGGCACAGAGAGAGTGAGAGAATGGGGAGAGAAGACAAAAGAGGAGGTGGGTGGGTGTGGGTGCTGGATTTTTATGTTCTTATGCTGATAATGGGAATTTCAAGGGGTTGTGAAAGAAAGGAAGTTAAAGGTGGAAATGAGGGAGGGTGAGACCAAATGAGGGAGAAAAAACAGCTAACATGTTCCTCTATCAAATGTGACAAAGTATGAGGAACAAATAATTAGGGGGTGAAGGTGGGGTGGTGGTTGGGTGTGGTGGAATGTTGGTATCAATTGTGCGCTAATGAGATCTGAGCTCTTGTTTTCCTGATTTCCTTCAGTTTTAACTTCTGTACAGAATCAGTCATACAAGTTGGAGCCCCCTTGGGCCATACATGATATCTACCTCATAGCTTCTACTTTTTCAATGTTGGTTTTTAAAATATTGCTGTTCTCATCTGCCCATGCTCAGGTTGATTCCACAAATGAAAAACCAAATCATGTAGTAATGAGATTTTTTAACTTTTTATGGCATATCATTTGTTTCAGCACCAAAGCAAAAGCAAGTTGCATACAGACAGACACAAGACTTCAGAGATTGTCAAAGACTTCAAAGCTTTTCCTGTGCATCCCTTCCTGGCAAGTCTTGAGAAGCAATACTTTAATTAGTACAGTACTTCGTATTTAATTTAAGAAAAAAATAGAAGTTCTCTCCTTTTTTTAGCATATAGAAATATTTAAAGTGCGTTTTTTCTTGTTATGACTCCCGGAAAGATATGTTGTGGAGTTTAAGATTTATTTGAAAGAAAATTAGATATAAGAAAAAAGACACTAAAGGAATCATGTGCTATTTTAATAATCCTTCCGTCCCTTAAAGATTGATCCATTTGACTTTACACATATATTAAGAATTTAAATTATATATTGTGTGTCTTTCTCATTTTACCCTTTAGAGAGAGGGGGAAGAGAGTGGACCGTGAGAAAGAAAATTGGTTGATAGAGTGTTAAATGTGAGGAGAGAAATAGAATAAAAATGTGTAAAGTGGTGGGTCAGAAGAGAAAAAATGAGTTGGTAGAGAATTAATTGTGGTGAGAGAAAATAGAATAAAAAAGTATAAAAATAGTAAATATGTAAAAATACCTATAGAATATTTCTTAATTTGGAAGTGATCAATTCTTGTGAGACGTCCCAAAAAGAAAATATGATCAATTTTTTAAGGACAGAAGGAATAGCAAATAAGACAAGGTTACAATCGTAAATGTATAAGACAAAACCATAATCGTAATCATAAAGTTAAACAAGTGACGACTCATATCATATCACTGACGACACACATAAATATACACCAATACGTAGTCCCTTTTGTTGCAAGTTTTTGCCTTTTCTTTTTTTTTTCTTTTGCTTTTGATAATATTCTTCCTTTTAATATTCCTTTTTTCCTCAAAGTTGCTAGAATGGCTTTAGGATTTCTTATGATGTTATGTTATGCTTCCAGTCATGTAAAATAGTAGTAAGTGGTAGTAATATATGTTGGAAGTGTTGCAGTATTCATTAATTTTCTATTGCCGATGGGCAAGTTCGGGCTGGAAATAAACTAAAGCATCAATAAACAATTCGATGAGCAACCGACACACATTGCAACTAACCAAACTCACATCCCCGAAGTCACCATTTATGGTTGTTCATTAAGATGCTTGTTGATCCCTCATCATGACATAATTTACCAACTTATGATTACTAGAGCGTGATCATTGCATTAACTTCCGTTTGATTGCATATTTAGTGCATGATTGTAGCATTTAATTGGAATGCTTTGGCCTGTTTCGTTCCATATGGTTTTTTAGCTTTGGTATCTTTAAGTCCTTATTATTGTAGCTTTTCGAAAAAAAAAAAGAAGCTAAATTATACCAAACCTCCTTCAGTTTGTTTCTGCTTCGCACTTAGAACATTTCAATTTCGAAAACTAACTCCTTGACAGTTCAACATTGAAGCAATTTCACCTAATATAAAATCGGCTCACCGCCTAAATTAATTTCCTGGATGACCGTCTACTCGTACCATCCACGTTACCTGCTCAGAGGGCCACTCTTATCGGAGCATTTTTTTAAGAGTTTCAACATCGCCACAGTGACCTCTATCCCACATTCCTTAAATATAAAAAAAATGTCAGATCTGAGTAAGTTTGGTCGATTTAATATCCATCTCTATTTTGTGGGTTTGGTGTTGTGATGACTATTAGGACTGTTGAAACAATTACAACAATCATTGTGCTACCACGTAACACGTAATGGGTTCGAAAACATACCGTACGAAGTCTCCGAAAATTCCGACGTAGGATCCTTGTTGTTACGAGCCTCCAACGCGCTTGATCTTTTTCGCAGGTACGAAAACGGCTACTAGAGTCGAGTTCTTCGTCCACGAACCAAATCCTAGAGCTTGGTGATTGCTCTAGAGAGAGTGCTATAGAGAGAGGGATTATTGCTATGACTTCTTAATTTATTGGGATATCTCTAGCCTTTATATAGAGATACAATTAGAGACTGGATTTACCTCCAACTCTTAGGAGATAAAGATTGTATTTATCTCAAACACTTAAGAGATAAATATTCTCTAAATAACTGTATTTATCCAAACTAACAAATACACATTATCTGTTAGTGGGCGGATAATGGGTCCACTGACCCAATTTATTAACAGCTCCCACTCGCCCACACACAGGGCAAATAAATCGTACAGTCCCTCTTTATCTCTCGTCCACTCATCTCCTCATACAGGAAATGGAACGTGCGACCTACGAGAAAGGATGTCCAGTTGAGGAGTATTGTATTAAGTTATCACCAAACTAACACAATACATCACTCCAATAAATCTCGTATGTACCCCAGATAGTTCAACTACACCAGATTAAACACTCTCAAATCCCTCATAATGAGCAGTGTTAAACCTCTCATGTTATGTATTCATGACTCATATCGAAACGAAAATCGACAAAGTCGCCCGGGCTATGAATCACACAACATGATGTAATATTGAACTTTCTTCCCAAAGCCCTCATGTCATTCCAATTAGACCCAACCGCTTTCCTAGACATGCCCCGCGAGACCGCATCATCCATGATCCAAGGGTACATGCTAAAGTAGCGACATTGAGTATCCTCTTCATGACATAGTCTAAGGTGAAAAGGGTACCATATATGATCAAAATTTTTGATCCAAGTGGCTCACACAGTGACGAAGCAGGGATTCATTCGTCACTCCCACTGTCGGTCTGCATTTAGCACATGCAGTATGATTTGCATGCTATGGCGTAACCCTCAAGGGCGTGTCACATAAATGTATAATAAAATACGCCATACGAATCTAAGTCTAGTCGCTGTACAAGCGCCTAACCTGAGTTTTTCAGCCCAGTCACTCTCATAGTGCCTGCCTGAAATCTCACATTCGGCTGTAAACAGGCTACATAGAGTTGTGGAGATACTCTATGATCGACCTACATTTATTAGGTCTCATCTTAGCTCCAACTAAGGCGACATGTTTGCTTTATAAGCTGTATCATCTTATTCGCCCACTTGGCGCTTAAGACAATTATGTCTCATCTTGCTCGCTATCTTAGCGCCAAGGTGAATTACCCGTGTGAGTGGGTCAATTCGAGCCTGGTGACACTCTCAATAAGGATGTATATGTAATCACAAAGATTATTCATTCATTCCATAATAAACTCAAATCAAGGAACGAAAAATTTAATGTAATAAATAATGTCAAGTACATAAGATGCCATAAACATATCAAAACCTACGTAGTCCCATACTCCTAATGTGAGAAAGGAAAACATCTCTAGCAATGGGCTTGGTCAAAGGATCAGCCACCATTCTGCCAGTAGGTATATGTTTCATGGACACCTCTCCTTGCGCAACTAAAGTTCTAATGAAGTGATAACGAAGGCCTATGTGTTTGATATTTGGGGTCCGTTACAAAATCTAGGGTAGCTGTATTGACACAGTGAACAGTGACAGACTCATCTGCATGAGCTGTAACCCCTAGAGCCTGTAAGAATGACCTCAACCAAACAGTTTCCTGGACTGCTGCTGAACAAGCAACATACTCCGACTCTATCGTGGATAGGGCGATGCAAGACTTTTTCTTGCTGTACCAAGAGATAGCTCCACCTGAAGTGGATATGCGCTCATCTCTATCAGCGCCCCAATCAGCATCGCTGTATCCTCTCAATCTCAAGTCTCCACCATGATAACACAGGACGAGATCAGCGGTTCCACGCAAGTATCGAAGGATCCTCTTCACCGCATTCCAATGAGCGGGTCCAGGATTACTCTGATAACGACTCACCATTCCAACGGCATAGCAGATGTCTGGACGCGTACACAGCATAGCGTACATCAGACTTCCTACTGCAGCCGCGTAAGGCACTTTGGACATCCGATTCTTTTCCTCATCATTCTTTGGGCATTGGTCTGTGGTCAAAGTACACGCCTTGTCCATTGGAGTGTCTATGGGTTTTGAGTTATGCATACGAAATCGTTCAATGACTTTCTTGATGTATGTCTCTTGAGACAAACCGAGAAGTCTCTTTGGACGATCACGTATGATTTTAACCCCGAGCACATAATTAGCTTCTCCCATGTCCTTCATCTCAAAAGTTGAGGACAGCCACTGCTTAGTGGCGACAATGGAACTCATGTCATTCCCAGCTAAAAGAATGTCATCCACATACAAAGAAAGGATTAGAATATTTTTCTTGGATCGTTTTACGTAAACGCAATGGTCTTGTTCAATCATTTCAAAACCTATAGAGGTAATGGCATGATGAAACCTAAAGTACCACTGCCTAGACGATTGTTTGAGACCATATATAGAACGTTTGAGACGGCAAACTTTGCGCTCATGTCCTTTGACTTCAAAACCCTCGAGTTGAGCCATATAAATCTCTTCGTCTAGTTCTCCATTGAGAAACGCAGTCTTAACATCCATATGAAAAAGTTCTAAATCCTGCTGGGCGACAATAGCTAGGATCAGGCGAATTGAAGCAAATCTCACCACTGGGGAGAAAGTATCTTCATAGTCCACACCCCGCAGTTGGGTATAGCCTTTCGCCACAAGACGTGCCTTATACTTGTCGATTAACCCATCTACCTTGCGCTTGACTTTAAAAACCCACTTGTTTCCAATAGTCTTGCGCCCTGGCGGAAGGTCAATCAACTCCCAGACCCGATTCTTTTCCATTGAGCTTAACTCATCCTTCATTGCAGCCATCCACTCATTTCTAGCAGATGAAGATAAGGCTTCTTCCACAGAAGTAGGCTCGTCCTCATCATTTGGAGTGCACATAAGAATTTCTCCGTCAATCTCAAAACGACGACGTGGAACTCTTCTTTGTGCACCTCTACGCAGTTGAGAATCTTGTTGACCTAATGGTCCTTGTGGTGTGCTCCCACTGTCTGGGATACTCCCACTAGGTTGAAGGTCACTTACACTATCTTCAGCGACAACCGGATGAGGAACTAATTCCCCACCTTCGCTTGAAGATGGTAAAGTGGCTTCAACTTCCTCTAACTCATAGAGGTCAAGATTCTTACTTGCGTCTCCAATGCTAGGAAAATCATTCTCTATGAAATCGACATCACGAGACTCTATTTCAGTCTTTCCACCATTTGGATGTTCACCATACAGCACATAGCCTTTAGAGTTTTTAGAATACCTCAAGAAGATACTCTTTTTAGCTCTAGGCCCTAGTTTCCCATACTTATGAGAAATACTGTGAACATAACCTGCTGAGCCCCATGGGCGCAAGTTATCCAAATTTGGCTTTTGGCCATTCCAAAGCTCATATGGGGTGGACTTGACTGATTGTGAAGGCACTTGATTAAGTATATAGGCTGCAGTCAAAAGAGCATCCCCCCAAAAAGATATTGGGAGGTTTGCTTGCGCCATCATAGACCTAACCATGTCTAACAATGTTCTATTCCTTCTTTCCGCAACGCCATTTTGTTGTGGAGTATTAGGAATAGTAAGTTGCCTGCGTATCCCTTTTTCCTCACAAAACTTCTTGAAGTGATTTGACAAATATTCGCGTCCTCGGTCAGTGCGAAGAGTTTTTAAATTCTTCTCTTTCTGATTCTCAACCTCAGCTACAAAGCGTTTGAAACAGTCCAAAGCTTCGTAGCGGTGAGATATCAGATACACATAACCATATCGCGTATAATCGTCTATCAGTGTAAGGAAATAAGAGGCGCCATGGCGTGCCTTTACACTCATAGGTCCGCATATGTCAGAGTGAACTAGCTCAAGTGGTTGAGTTGCTCTCATAGCCTTTCCAAAAGGCTTCCTGCATGTTTTACCGGCCAAACAAGCCTCACAAGTTTGTAGATTGACTGTTGCGAGTGGGCCCAAAAGGCCTTCTCTAGCCAAACGAGTCATTCTATCTTGGCCTATGTGGCCAAGTCTTGCATGCCAGGTGGTAGAATCATTCACAATATTATCATTCACAACATAAGAATAAGAGGACTGTGAATCATTTAAATCCAATTGAAAAAGACTATCCATGCGAAAACCATGTCCGAACAAAACATCATCCAAAAAGATGTCCAACTTATTACCCTTAAAAATAAAGGAAAAACCACTGTCTAATAAAGCAGTAACTGAAAGTAGATTAAGCCGAACAGTGGGTGCATATCGCACATCCTCAAGAATCAATGTGCGCCCAGTGCGCAACTTGAGCTGGTAAGAACCAACCCCTAGCACCTCTTCGGAGCTATTGTTTCCCATGAAGATATGTTTGCTACCCGCTGGAATCCGGTGATAATCTACGAACCCCTCTCGATCACGTGCTACATGTTTTGTTGCACCTGTATCCACAAACCACACAGGTTGGGAATGAGCAACCATCACATGTGAGGAAACATATAACTGAGAGAGAGATTCTGAAAGTACCTTCTTCGGCTCAGTGCAATCACGAGCGAAGTGTCCTTTCTGTTGACAGTTGAAGCATTTAACTTTAGACAGATCCTTTTTCCCACCACGTTTTCCTCTCTTGCGTTTCTTCATTTTTCCTTCCTTTGGCGCAGAAGTGCTAGCCTCGCCTTTCTTACCTTGTCTTCCGCGCTTGCCATTTGCATTGCGCGATCCCCCTTGGGCGACATAAGCAAGGGTCTTGTCAGTATCTCGAGTCTCGTCCTCAAGGATGACATGCTGTGAAACATCAGAAAAGTTCTTGATGTTTTCACTGTGGGTCAATATCTGTTTCATATTGGCCCACGAGGCAGGAAGGGACCTTATGACAGCTCTGACTTGCTGCTCATCTGTGAGCGCATGGCCAGCATCCCTCAGCTTACCAATCATATTGGACATCATCCTTAGATGTTCACTCATGGTATGTTTAGGGTCTTTTGTGTACTCCTCAAACTTAATCACAAGGCTACGAAGCCGCGTAGTTGAGGTTCCACCAAAAGAGAACTTGAGCTGCTCCCATAAAGCTTTGCAAGTTGGAAGTTCATCATACTGCCCGATTAGATCATTTTGCAAGCTGCTCAACAAGGTGTAGCGCGCACTACGATCTTTCTGATTCCATTTCTGGTAGGCAGTGTGGTCTCTTAGGGGTTGCGCCTCAGTTGGCGCGACCATCTCCTTGGTCAAGTGCTCCTCGAGCTCTTGTTCGTTCAGCATGAATTTCATCTTTTTGTGCCAAACGTCATAATTATCTCCGTTAAGTTTTTCACCCTTAACGAGATCAGCTATGACATTCTTGGTGGCCATTATATTCACTACATTAGATTGCGCAAGGAAAAGACATTAATTATACATCCTTCTATTTATTTCAAAAAATTCAAATGAAAAACATAATCCTTCCTCACATCATGAAATCGAAAATCTGCTAAGCTCGTAATCATCTCCCATGTATGTGAGTTGGGAAAAATATTTTTCAAGTAATTTTTCGCAATAAATTTCATCATCATATAAGCCACAATATAATAAATCATCCACATGATAATTTAGAATAATATAAAATTGCACCATGCAATAAAGTGTGCAAGGACTCCATTGAGCCTCATTGGCATTCTAATAACTTATGCTAAGAAAATTCTGTCTTGAATAATGTGCGTGCGAAATTACATCCCCGTACAAGGCTTTCTAGAAATATACAGGGAAATAGTAGAATACAACATCTTTGAGAATCCTACTACAAACTACTCCAATAAAACAAATGGAGATGCCGCACAGCACATTATTCTCAAAAGAATTTTCTTAAAACAAGAGTAAACACATAAACATAAGTTTCTTTAGAATGCCAATCTAGTATCCATCCATTTAACCTAAAACTAGCATGCTCAAATAACAAGTTAAAGGGTAATAAAATGGATGAATAGGCCACATTCTCCTTCCAAGGAAAACGGGTGTGAAGGCCTTGAAATTAGGTTTAAAAAGAAATGTGGGCTTACCAAAAGCCTAACAAATATACCTCAGAAGTATATTTAAACCATAACACAAATCAAGGCAAGCATGTAACAAATTAGACATAATTTATCTATGTCATATAACTCTCCAAAAATATTTATTGCTACTCACGAAGTGCAAAAATAATATTTACGCATTATTCGTATTTTTGGGAACCACAAAAGTACCACAAAAATACTCACAAATGACCAAAAACTGAGAGATAAATCCTAAAAAATTGGCAAACAGTAAATTTATCCTTAATATGCCCTCTGGAATTAAAGAAAAATTCTGTGTGCATCAAAACAAAATTTTAAAGCTAATTTTTATAGAAAAAATCATTTAAAAATTAAACAGAACACACACAGAGGGTATAAAGGTAAATTTAATACCATAGAAAAATTTCAGAAGCCACAAAGGAGCTCCACGCGCCGGTGGTGGGTCAAACACCGCCAGAAAATACCTCACGCGCCTCCACGCGCCACCTTGCGCGTGGGTCTACATTTGGAGTTTTTTTTTAACAGGCGCGTGAGTTACACGCGCGCGCGTGGGCGCGCGTGGAATCAACTTGGCCTGGGCGCGTGCGGCGCGTGTCGCGCGTGGCATCAGCCACGGCTGGCGCATGGGAGCGCGTGGCGGAGCGGCTTGGCATGCGCGTGTCGTGCGCAGCTGCCTTCGCGCGTGGCGCGCGTCCTTGGCGCGTGGGCGCGGCTTTGGCTCGGCTTTAGCGCGTGAAGCGCGTGGATCACTGTTCATCTTCTTCATTAAACCCTAATTTTTTCAGCGCCGCCATGTCGCGATGCCAACTTTTTAAGGCCATATCTCTCTCGTTTTTAAGCCAAATAATGCGTACGATATATCGTTGGAAAGCTTATACGACATAGATTAATTATGTACCAACCGATCATGATAAAAACAGAATATCATGCTCCGAATTTGAGTCCCAAAACTCGAAAAAACCACAGTTTTCTTGAAAAATAAAATCGTGATTTCTCACAAATCATGCATCCAAAAATCACGAAATTTTATGGAGTTCATCCTCAACCATAGGAGAACAAAACTATATAATTATTTTTCAGAAAACATGCTCAATAAATTTTGAATTTTTGTAATGGGTCTCGTTCATGTATCCGAAAAAAATCGCAACATGCACATAATTTAATCTAGCATGTTAAAGGCGAATCAACAAGTAATCATGCTCTGATACCAATGTTGAAACGATTACAACAATCATTGTGCTACCACGTAACACGTAATGGGTTCGAAAACATACCGTACGAAGTCTCCGAAAATTCCGACGTAGGATCCTTGTTGTTACGAGCCTCCAACACGCTTGATCTTTTTCGCAGGTACGAAAACGGCTACTAGAGTCGAGTTCTTCGTCCACGAACCAAATCCTAGAGCTTGGTGATTGCTCTAGAGAGAGTGCTATAGAGAGAGGGATTATTGCTATGACTTCTTAATTTATTGGGATATCTCTAGCCTTTATATAGAGATACAATTAGAGACTGGCTTTACCTCCAACTCTTAGGAGATAAAGATTGTATTTATCTCAAACACTTAAGAGATAAATATTCTCTAAATAACTGTATTTATCCAAACTAACAAATACACATTATCTGTTAGTGGGCGGATAATGGGTCCACTGACCCAATTTATTAACAGCTCCCACTCGCCCACAGACAGGGCAAATAAATCGTACAGTCCCTCTTTATCTCTCGTCCACTCATCTCCTCATACAGGAAATGGAACGTGCGACCTACGAGAAAGGATGTCCAGTTGAGGAGTATTGTATTAAGTTATCACCAAACTAACACAATACATCACTCTAATAAATCTCGTATGTACCCCAGATAGTTCAACTACACCAGATTAAACACTCTCAAATCCCTCATAATGAGCAGTGTTAAACCTCTCATATGTTATGTATTCATGACTCATATCGAAACGAAAATCGACAAAGTCGTCCGGGCAATGAATCACACAACATGATGTAATATTGAACTTTCTTTCCAAAGCCCTCATGTCATTCCAATTAGACCCAACCGCTTTCCTAGACATGCCCCGCGAGACCGCATCATCCATGATCCAAGGGTACATGCTAAAGTAGCGACATTGAGTATCCTCTTCATGACATAGTCTAAGGTGAAAAGGGTACCATATATGATCAAAATTTTTGATCCAAGTGGCTCACACAGTGACGAAGCAGGGATTCATTCGTCACTCCCACTGTCGGTCTGCATTTAGCACATGCAGTATGATTTGCATGCTATGGCGTAACCCTCAAGGGCGTGTCACATAAATGTATAATAAAATACGCCATACGAATCTAAGTCTAGTCGCTGTACAAGCGCCTAACCTGAGTTTTTCAGCCCAGTCACTCTCATAGTGCCTACCTGAAATCTCACATTCGGCTGTAAACAGGCTACATAGAGTTGTGGAGATACTCTATGATCGACCTACATTTATTAGGTCTCATCTTAGCTCCAACTAAGGCGACATGTTTGCTTTATAAGCTGTATCATCTTATTCGCCCACTTGGCGCTTAAGACAATTATGTCTCATCTTGCTCGCTATCTTAGCGCCAAGGTGAATTACCCGTGTGAGTGGGTCAATTCGAGCCTGGTGACACTCTCAATAAGGATGTATATGTAATCACAAAGATTATTCATTCATTCCATAATAAACTCAAATCAAGGAACGAAAAATTTAATGTAATAAATAATGTCAAGTACAGAAGATGCCATAAACATATCAAAACCTACGTAGTCCCATACTCCTAATGTGAGAAAGGAAAACATCTTTAGCAATGGGCTTGGTCAAAGGATCAGCCACCATTCTGCCAGTAGGTATATGTTTCATGGACACCTCTCCTTGCGCAACTAAAGTTCTAATGAAGTGATAACGAAAGCCTATGTGTTTGATATTTGGGGTCCGTTACAAAATCTAGGGTAGCTGTATTGACACAGTGAACAGTGACAGACTCATCTGCATGAGCTGTAACCCCTAGAGC